>JAAAKQ030104861.1:1961-14262 GCA_010016005.3 Zanna intricata
AATTCATTAAGTTTTGCTTCAACCGGGAAATCTCCATTACTACATATACTTCTATAAATAAACATATATATATATATGTGTATGTGTGTATGTATGTGTGTATGTGTATGTGCGCGCGCATGTGTGTGTGTGTGTGTGTGTGTGTAAGGAAATGTAAGAATTCCACGCGGGGTCATTCAACTAAATTGGTTCGGCCGTTCAGATGCTGCGCTGGAACAAACATACATTCATCCTAAAAACATTCCCATTCTTTTTGGGCAGTCGTGTACAAAGTTGTACACGACTTATTTAGCCTTGTATCATGTGATCATTCTTTGAAGCAGCGGTCCTCAAAGTGTGGTACAATTGGCAGTACGCAAAACTTCTCAACAAGGTACGCAGACATATTTGTACGAAGAAAAAACAATTATAATACAAAAAATTTTGTATTGCAAAATTATTAGAACAACAGAATTCATTTTTATGAAGTATTTTATTAGTAATTACGTAATAATGAATTAAAACTAATAAAAACATGAAAACTGCAATAAAATAAGAGTTAATATTGTCGCTTAGATAATAGTTACTATTTTTTTTTTTTTACGCAAAATCACTATAATTTCTATGTACTGCTTACTTTTTTAGCTTTATTCTTTGTCTTTTGTTGACGCCTTTCAGAACCAATCCATTGTCAAAACTTATTGTACTGATATTTTATATTTCAATTAAGCTTTATATAGCGTTCAGTCAACGCCCCTCCCAAATTTTCCGACATTCCTACTCTGTCCTTTTTCTTGTCTATTTAATAATAGCTGTTAAAAGATAAAGATAAGAATAACATTAATAATCAACAAACAAGAAGTAAGCGAGATAAGGCATGACGTCAAATATAGAGAGAAATGTTCACTAAGCGCTGTGTAATGATTAACAGAGCCGGCCTCCGTGGCGCGAGTTGTAGCGTCTCGGTCTTTCATCCAGAGGTCTCGAGATCGAATCCCAGTTAGGCATGGCATTTTCACACACACTACATATCATTAATCTTCATCTTCCGATGTTATACTTAACAGTGGTTCCGGAGGTAAAAAAAAAATAAAAGATTAACAGAAATATAAAATATCAGTTCAATAAGTTTTGAAAATGGAATGGTTTCTAACGTCAAAAGAGACAAAAGAATGCAGCTAAGAAAGGTAAGCAGTAATAAAAAAAAAATATTAAAGTAACATACTAATGATCGGCCAAGTCAAAGGACCAGTCATATATGGTTAAAGTCCTTTGGGTTTTCGATTGAAAACAAATCGAATAATGATGTGAGTTACTTGATCGATTCCTTTTTTTTTATATCCTTTTTTTATAATGAATTTTACAGGATGAATTGAGTAAGATACATAACAATATTAGTAATATTATGCAATATTTAAAAATAAGTTGCGATATACTTTGTTCATCACATCTCTTAATAATATATAAATATTTTATAGAAAAAATATCATATTGAAATATAAAGGAAATTTCATATAGTATAAAATGATAGAATAAAAGCTTAACAGCTTAATGGGTTCTAATTTCATTTTTTGCATAAAGTTGAAGATGGAGTTGTCCATAGTGTTCTATGTATATCAACTTGTACTTGCTCATGAATGAATACTAGTTTTGAAAATAAATTCGGAGAGAAATTTCTGTTTTGAAAAGGCATGATTTTATGCGTGAGCAGTGTTCAAAAATCTAAATCTAAATATATCTAAATTTTATATAAGTCATGAAAAATACTTGATGGGCTGTTTTTTTTTGTTTCATTTATTGCATAGAGTTTAATATGGTATTGTCCGTAGAGTTTTATGTAGAATTTATAAAAATTCTTATATTAAAATAAAAAGGAAATTTTATGTAGTATGCATGATAATCGAGTGAAAGTTCAATCCGCAAAACAATCCGTCCTATAAAGTCATACTTGCTCATAAATAACCTTTTTTGTAGAAAAAAAGAATGATCGCTTAATTTGAAAATAGAACCGGAGGAGACAAATTTCTTTGGAACAGCCTAGGTTTTTGTTTGAATAGTGTAAATATTAAATAAACCATGAAAAATATTTGACGTTAATGTGATCTATAAATATATATATACTTCAAGTACAAAAGTGTGAGGTCAAAAACCTTCAAACTACATCAGTTTCAATGAAAAATGCATACAGTGATATACATGTTAAAATTTGTTGAATTGTTTTTGACCGATCAGGATCAGCTGATTTTGGTCTGACCACTTCTGAAGTCTGAATATTTTTATAGTTACTCTGGGACTTTGATGAGCTCCAATAAAAAAAAAACAAAAACAAGAATGCTAATCGAAATACTGTTTTCAGCATAATATTACATTTTTATTCGGGATTTTTAAAATGCAATTTATATATTTAAAATCATTCTTACTTATTTAATAAATTTGATGGTATGAAATGTGTCGAAAAACACTGGATGTTAAAGATTATAGATGTAGCGATCCCGCCACTTTGCCAAGTTGTAATACTTGCCACAGGGGGCGTTAGCGACGCCTCTCGGTATAAGATAAATAATGATATTATATATCGGTCCTATTGGAAATATGGTGTCACTTGTTAAGATAGCTATAACTTTGGGGAGGGCACAAAATTTAAGCGAACATTCATTTTTAAAGTGCAAAATCCTTTAGAAAATTATATTATGCAGTTTTTTTTATGCAGTAAAATTTTAACGTAAATCTAACTCTTATTTCTTTTTTGTATTTATGAAAAATGTATTTTTTAAAAACCCTACAATATTATTTGTGCGTTTAATAGTTATAATCAGCAAAAATAAAGCGGTAAAATTCTGAATGTATATTGTTTACATACATTTACATATTTTAATACGATAATTAAGCACATTATCTAATAGTTTACATGCAGCCATTAACATATTGTCATTTTTTATTGATTTTTTGAAAATTGAACTACGTACGGAAAGTTGGAGATTCAAAAATTTTGCGTGACCCAATTTAGCTCAAAAATTATTTACGAGGCCCAATTATATTTAATTATTCTTGCCGTCGATCCAAAACAACTAGCAGCCACAATGTTATGAGTGTGATCAAAATATTCTCTTGAAAGTCTTTAAGGGCGATGTGATTAATAATTGAATTGTATAAACTTCAAACTTTTCTAATGTTATCTTGTGTTACAGTTATCTAATGTTTTTTTTTTAAACCTCCGTGACCACCGTTAGGTATTCTTCAAAGGATGAATGATTTGTAGTGTGTGTAAAGAAAATGTCATGGCTGGCCAGAATTCGAACCCGGGCTCTAGTTGTTTAGTGTGTATAAAATAGTTCCAGACAATTGTAATTTTGTTGATTTATTAAATTTTGTCAAATAGTATAGCTATACAGAATGAGCTCTACGAAATTGCTATAGTTTTCTACAAAATAAAATTGGTCTTTGAAGACCAATTTCTAACTAATCACCAGATGAAAAAAAAAATCTAGTTTTCTACTACATTGTATTTTTTTATTTTCTGTATTACATTATTATTATCTGAAGAAAATCGTGGGAATTGCTGTAAATTACATATACAAATTACTTTTTTCCTTTTTTCATTCCTGTAGCGCGATTAAACTTCGATAACCTATTACATGTTAATTTAAAAAATTAAAAAAAAAAAATATAATTAAGAATTTCATCTAACTAAATATTATTAAATTTTCCTCAATGTTGTTTGCCTTGAATTTGTTTTGTCAAGTCAACCATTGACATGTTGTCCACCGTTTTAGTTTATATTTGACAGAATAAATACGTCTTTCTATGGTAGGCTCAAATCGTTTCAGACAACGCAGGTAAGAATATATAAATATTATATAATTGGATAGCCACTCTGTTAATAAAAGTATTTAGCGTGATTTTTCTAGTACCAAAACTACGAATTATAGTACGTAACAATCATAAACGCTAATAAAAGCAACAATTTACGACTCAGATTTTAACAATGTTAAGACTTGCATATAAGATAGGGTTTCACTAAACATTGTTTAATTCAGTTATTACATCCAGTCCCACCTTGTCTGTGAAGTAATGAAATAATCTGACGCGTTACAAATAAATTTTCTTAAAGTTCATTATTCTATTAGTCAGTCTCTTTCGCGAATAAAATGACATATCGACTATTCTCGTATTACGGTGAAATTAGAACGCCGATGTGTTATAACATGTCTGATTCAAAATAGAATGAAAGTTAGAATATATTTCCTCACTTTCTCATAGTATACATAGAATGGGATCTTGTTGTTCTTGAGCTTACTCGTATTACGGTTAAATCAGAACGCCGATGTGTTAAACATATCTGATTCAAAGAAGAATGAAAGTAGAATCTCTTTCCTCACTTTTTTAATAGTGTACATAGTATGCGATGCTTGCTGTTCTTGAGCATACCTGTTCCGTTTTATTTCTAAGCTTTGTTGTTGTCAGAACATCAACGTTCAGAAAAAAACTAGTGAAGATAAACTGATGAATATTTGTATACATATTCTTCTTACAGTGAATGTGCATACTAAGAAAAGATTTTTTGAAAAGCAGAGTTAAAAGGGTTAAAATGGAGTAACAATGAACTTTGTCACAACAAATTAAGATATCAACGTGATTTTTGATGTGTATAATCTTCATAAGAATATCTAAAAACTAATTTTTAGATTTTTTGAAATTCGGAGTTTAAATGGTTAAAACTGATTTTGAGTTTTTTTGAAACCCGTCTATTTTTTGGAATTTCTTGGTAACAAATGAAGATATAACTTCTTTTTTGGTGTATGTAATCTTCATGAGAATATATAAAAACAAACTTCTAGATTTTTTGAAATTTGATCTTGAAAAAGGTGAAGAAAAATAGAAATATTTCGAACAATGATTGCAAATTTTTCTCATTTCCGACTATGGTAAACAAGATATTCAGAAGATTTGGGATTAAAAATACTGTAAAAGTCGATGAATTGTTATTATTTTTGTACTTTCACAGAATTAAGAAGAGGCAATAGCTTCTAGATTCTCTTCTCCCCCTTTCTTTCTACACACACACACACACACACACACACACACACTCTCTCTCTCTCTCTCTCTCGCACGCACACACGCGCGCGCGCGCGCGCACACACACACACACATATATATATATATATACACACACACACAAGTGTATATACAACATGTGTAAGTAGTGGCACCATAGTTATGTTTATCATTGAACAATGATTAAATTTCGCACCACTGACAGTCCAATTTCCGCTTTAGCTTTTGTCGATTATGTAACTACAAATTTGCTTGTTCATATCTAAAGTGTATCAAGAACAGTTAAACAATGGAGTGTTCTCGAGAACATTCTATTGTAAGAATTCATTCGATTTTACAGTAGATATTTACGTTTATATTTCAATACCCTTTATCTTGAAAACAATATTATTTTTGTTTCTTATAGTCTCATTGCTCTAAAATTCTTTGCATTTTTACGTCAAAAATAAAATTAGAAAAAACATTTGTTTCTTATTAAAGTCAATTAGAATAACTTAGTTACGGAAATTAGTAACTTAGTTCAGAAATTGCAGTCTTATTTTTCTTTTAAAATTACATCTTAGCTATATTATAAATTTGAATAAATTATATCATAATTCTATGGTAAATTGTTCAACGTAATTTACAAGTAATTATGGATCTATTAAAATAAAATTATGTTACTTTCAAGTTTTCTACTAACACAATCAAAGACTTATAACAGGTTGATTCCATTAAATGATCGCGGAAATAACTTGACATTGTAGAAAAAAATTTTAATGTCTAAATGTAGAATAATATCTTAGGTAAAAAAAAAAAATTTATATAGACACACACAAAAATACTGAAAATATATTAACATACCTCTATCCTGAAAGTCCATCCCTCGAGGCTAAGCAATCTTAGACTAGTATTTTTTATAAGAGCTTGACAAACTAGTTGCGTCGGCCCATCGTCTAATACTAGTCTTTGAGAACCAAGATCTAAAAGCTGTAAAGATGAATTATCGGCTAACCCTAGTAGTACAGGAAGAACTTCCCCTAACCGAGTACCTCCTTCTAATCTCAAAGCATCTAAACAACACGACCGACGTATAGTTTCACCGAGACAAAGGGCATCTTCAGCTCCTAATAGGCACTTACTAACGTTCAAATTTCGTAACTTACAACTAGGATCGCGTATCGCTTCAAAAACATCATGAAATCCGGAAGTAGAATGGAGTGCTGCATCGCAGGACGGTAACGGATGAAATAATCTTTGAAAGAGTATCGAATCGGAATTTCTTTTTGAATCGGTCGTCCCATAGCCGTCTAATACCAGCTGTTGCAAAGGTTGCCGTGGAAGAGTGGCGGGTCTTGTTAGACTATTATAAGCACCAATTACTCCTCTTGGTAGCGAACTGAAGTAGTAAGAAGTAGTCGAACTAGTTTTAGGCGATACTTGCTGCTGTTGAACCTTAGAACTATGTTGGCCGGAACTACTAACGCTGCCTGATCCTGAAATAAATACAATTTTACCTAATGAGAAAACATGTATATGATATTAAATAGTATATCTACTTTTTAGAACTTGGAGGGTGAAACGCCAACCGTAGAGAGTAGTTGTCGAACTACCCCTACTAAGGCAAAGAATGAGCTCTACGAAATTGCTATAGTCTTCTACAAAATAAAATTGGTCTTTGAAGAATTATACTAAGAATAATCAGATGAAAAAAGAGTCTAGTTTTTACTTTTTTATTTTCTATATTATTATTAAGAGGTACAACTTATCTGAAGAACATCGTGGGAATTGCGGTAAATTACATATACAAATTTTACTCTTTTTCTTTTTTCTTCCCGCAGTGCAATTAAACGTTCGATAACCTTTTACATGTTTATTTAAAAATTAATGTTTAAAATATAATTAAGAACATAATTTTATCTAACTAAATATTTTAAAATTTTCCCAATGTTCAGATTAAACTTGGAGACCATTAAAAAAAAATCTATTACGGTTTTCAATAAAGATAAGAATAATATCTATGAATAATGTTCATTATTATGGTAAGAGATGATACTGGTAAAAGACTGTTAAAGAAAGAACTTTCACTAAAATTGATGGGATCTCATCGACTGTTAGAGAACAACACAGGAATTGAGCTCATAAAATTTTATGTGTTTAATTGTTTTGACTTTATTTCTCGCTAACTGACGATCGAGATTGCTATTTTTCTCTTATAACAATTGCTACTTTGGATTACGTAAGCTTTTAGATTTTTTAAGCTCTAACAACGTGAACTCCAGTCAAATATTACAATTTCTTATGGAACAAATACTGATTGTCACGACCTAGCCCATTGAAAACGGCTCAGTTAGGAAAGAATATTTACGGTACATATGATCAGACGAAGAAGGCAAATCTAAATTCTACCTAAAATGTATTGAGAGAGTATGAACTATAAAACAAAATTTTACATCATTCAAACATTCATTAATTGAGCTACGATGAAATTTATGAACCAACATTATCCATTATTCAACGGACGAATTCACAGTAATGTCACAAGATGGCATAGTTGCAAAATCTGGGTAATCTCTTTCCATGATAATCTAATGTAGTACGAGGGCGTTTATGCGGAGAATTCTTCTGAATAAATTAATTTTACTTTTTCGTGATATTTCAAAATTATTTCCCAGCCAGATGAAAATGTATTTTAGTCTAGATATGAAATAATTTCATGATTAATCGATCGAAAAATCTGACGAAAATATCTTCTTGTCTATTTATGGGGAATTTTGTAATTCAGAAAGTACTGAGAAGAATAAAAAACTAATCTGCCTAACGTGAGGGCGTGTGAGATAAAATAACGGAAAATCTTAAGACAGTGTTAAAACAGTATTTCTTACATACACTATTTGATACAGTATGTTTCAAACTACTTAATTATTTTTCTGTTTTCATTGTTAATCGAAATCCCTACCTAAAGCAAAGTAATTTTAAAATCAATCTGTTTCTATTTTAACTCCTTTTTATAGTAATTAATAAAATGTTTTGTCTGTTGAATATAAAGTATTTTTCATGTGGAAATAAAAATAAGTTGGTTTTTGTTTCGTTCAGGCAGTAAACATATGAATGTTTTCTCCAAAGGCATATAAAATGAATATAAAAAAACGATTTCATCAGCTGGCAATATAAAATGCAGGAAAAAAGAGAGGCATCCTACACTAATATACAAATGTAGGGAGGTAAATAAGTCTCTTCTCGTTACCTAAGAAACTCAAATAATAAATACTTCTAAATAAAAGAGATGGAAGTAAAAATCTAATTAAATTAAATCTACTAATAAAGAAGTAAACAAATAAAATTTCGTTCACATAAAATTTAATAACTAAAAATTGTTTTACTATACGGGTTCAACTGTCATTCTTGATTAGTTCACTTGTCATAAAAATATATTTTCCAATCATTATTTTATTCATTGAATAATTATTTTAAGTAGGTACATATAAACGAATAATTAATTAGATGTAACTAGTTTCTTGTTTATCTATATTAATCTTCCTCATCGAAATATAAGTTATTTAAAATTATTTACACAGACATTTACCATTTATTTATTCTTGCATTTCTTTTCCGGTATAGATTTACTTATTCAAAACATTTTAAAATTTATATCTGTTTTGTTTTCTTTTTAATTATTTACATATAATAATTTTCTGATATTTTGAAAACGTCATTACTAAGGCAAATTAAAGAATCTCTTTCAGTTGTCAAACTGAAAAATATAAATAGTGCAAAAAGATAACAAGAATTTTAGCCTATTTTATCGTGCCAAACAACAGCTGGTACATGGTAATAAAAATAAATAAAATAATGATAAGAAAACAAGTTTGAACATATAATATAGATAATAATTACGAAAAGAAACCGTTAAATTTTTACAGAAAAATAATAATATATTCAGCAGAACAAAATTCCACTGGAATCGGTATTGCAGAACACTAAAAACTGAAGGAAATACGAAATATAAATAAACTTTGGCTGAGATAACTGAAAACAAATAAGTATTTATTCATTGGTACGAAAAATTAGTAGTGCCACATAATTAATCTATAATAAATCTGCCAAAAAATACACTTATTTCAATATAAAATAAAATCAGAAAAATGCATTCATCAAAGTAAACAGGAGTAATTCGAATGAAATCCCTGGCATAGATTCAACTAACGTAGAATAAGGAAAGAATAACGTAAAAACTATAATACAGAGGAGTGAAAAACTATTCAACCATAGCTAAAAATTAAATTTCAGTAAATATTCATAAAAAAGAAAAAAAAAATCTATATCAATTTCTTTTCATAGAATATATTTTATTTAATAAAACCGCGTACACAAGCCACATGTATGATATATCAGATTGACCTAAATCTAGCTTACGATTGTAATCCGATAACTAAAGAGGGAATTGACGCATGTTTTAAATTCTTTTTTTTTTTGTTAATAAAAAATTCTTGGTTTAGATATTAAAATCAAACATATAACAAACAAATTTTTTTTACATATTTCAAATGCAATCTTTATAAATCCTTTCTCTCCGGTTTATATTCCTATTTGGTGAGCAAAATTCTGTATCTTGTTTAGAAGATGAACTGAAGTAAAATAATCAGATAGAGGAGAATAAAAAAGGCCTTTTAGGCTGAGGTATTTCAGAATCAACTGTTCTTCGTAAAATTTAGCTGATGTTTAATTATTTTCTTTACATATTGTAATTTTTGATTTGATCGGTAGTTTTTACCTCATTCCTTATTTCTTTTTTTTTTAAATTAAATAGAACGAGATTTCTTTTTAAATCTCGTTTTCCTAAATATATTATCTACCAATCTAGTTCAAGTACATCTTGGAAAAAAAAAAAATAAAAACTTCATTTTCCAATGGTTTGCCGCAAAACTTCTTCACTTTGAATTTTATCCAAACTTCAATTCTTTGTTTTTCTGGTTTTTAAATTGTCTATGATTACTATTACTATAGCAGTCTATTTTCAATATGAATAATTTTAATTTCCAAATGTATATATTTAAATGTAGACTTCTTTTCCTAGTAAATATTTCCGTCTAAAGTCTTCCTAATTTAGCCTATATTTTTTTAATTTTATTCCCTGTGTAAGTAAATTCTTTTTCTTCTGGTACAAATTTGTATTCCTTTACAAATATTTAAACCAAGATCTTATTATCCATCATTTTATTTTTATTATTTTCAAGCTTAAAAGTAAACAGGAAACTAGCTATATTTCCATCATTAGTGATTTATTCGCTATATTTTCCATAGCATTAGCGAACTGTAACGTTTTTACTTTCTCTACTCGGATAGTTATCTTAGACTCGAAATTTTCTTTCAAATCTTTTATTATCTCTAGATCTCGGCTACTCAAATTAATAAATACATAAAATAAGATCCTAAATAATACATTTGATAACATATCATAAAACAGTATTAGCTAAAAGTAAAAGTTAAATTTCCAGCAGCAATTTGATATCATACCTGTAGAAGAAGGAGGATCTTCTCTTCTCATACCCCAACTTCCAGAAAGATTCAAAGCGACCAATGGACGGCTACGTATCAATCCAGCTATAGCTTTAAGCCCATCTCGTCCGCAACCAAGATGTGGAAGATGTAGAACAGTGACTTGAGGAGCTTTCTGAAGAGCTGAACAAAGTTGTGCTACTTGAGCTGTACCAAGATTTAAGTCTAGTACGAGTTTACTTAAACTAGGACTAGCCGCGTGCTGTAAACTTTCGGAAAGTGCATCTACTAGGCTCTGGAACCTGAAAAAAATACAATTTATGATATGTGTATTAAGTACTATTTCTATAAATTATATTGTTGGTCGTTTCATTCATGTATAATTCTACCACTCTATATGATCGTGTAATAAAAATAAAAAGTTTACATGTACTATTTCTTTAGATTTTAGCATTACATTAACATTACTGGTAACGTTCTCGTATAGGTGTCAGGTATTATATAATATTAAGCATTATTCAGAAACAGAAATATACAGATTAATTTATCTACATATGTATAAATACATATATATACGTATATATAAATGAACATGTCTTTGACTAATTCATGATCAACGCCCTGCAAACTACTGAAGATAAATTGATGAAAATTTTAATTCACGTTGTTCTTATGGTGTAAATACTCACTAAGAAAGGATCCTTTGAAATTCCGAGTTTAAAAGGATTAAAATAGAGTAACAACTAAATTTACAATTTTTTGAATCCTCGGTAACATATGAAGATATCACTTGATTTTTTTTTTGTGTATGTAATCTTGATGTGAATATTTAAAAACCTATTTGTAGAATTTTTAATATTCCAAATTAAACGGGGTAAAATACATTTTTTTTTATTGACATAAAATTTTTTTTTAATTACTTGGTAAATAAACGAAGATATCAACTTGAATTTTCGTGTGTGTAATTTTCATCTGAATATAAAAAATTTTTTTTAGATTTTTTGAAATTCGATTTTGAAAAGGGTGAAAAATGTTAAAAAAATTTCGAACAATGATTGCAAATTTTCTCCATTTCCGACTGTACTAAACAAGATATTCAGTAGATTTAGGCTTGCAAATACTCTTCAGATAAATATCTAAAACCCATTTTTTGGTTTTATGAATTTTAAAATTTAAAGGGTAAAAAAAAAAAGAAAGTACTTACGTTTCCATGTTTTCCTACTACTATTGAATCAATTTTTATAAGATTTGGTAACATCCTAATTATAATATGAGGCGTGTTTTTACCGTTTTGAAATTATTTTACCGTTTGTAAGTACCGTTTTGAAATAAAAAAAAAAAAAACAAAGAGACTTTTCATCATTATTTAATTTTTACATGAAAACCAGTATCTTAATCTACTTTTCTACATAGTTGCCTTCATTATTAAGGCACTTATCAAACCGAACCACAAGCTTTTGAATTTCATCGTCATAAAAGTTTTCCGCCTGATTTAACAGCCACTGCAACACGGCCATGAGCACGATTTTCGGTACTTTAACCATTCACTAACAATTCCGTAAAGAACACTTCTTGAAACTTGAGGGAACTCCAATGATGATGAAGAAATCGTGAAGCGTCTATTTTCTTTAATTTTTTCGTCGAATTTTTGCACCAAATCGTCGGTGATCACTGAAGGTCGCCCACAACGTTCCTCGTCATGAACGTTTGTCCGGCCATCCTTGAAAGCTCTAACCCATTTCCGTACCATTCCATCTCTCATAATGTTTTGTCCATAGACTTCACAAAT
>JAAAKQ030104872.1:0-14261 GCA_010016005.3 Zanna intricata
CTTCTCAGGAGTGGTCGATCTGAGATTGTACAAGACTACACTTCATTCACTTTCATATACATCATCCTCATTCATCCCCTGAAGTAATACCTTAACGGTAGTTCTGGAGGTTAAACAGATAAAGAGAGAGAGAGAGAGATCAACCACTCCTGAGAAGTGTGGTTAATTGAAACCCAACCACCAAAGAACACCGGTGTCCACGATCTTGTATTCAAATCCGTTTAAAAGTAACTACTTTACTAGGATTTGAACTTTAGAACTATCGACTTCAAAATCAGCTGATTTGCGATGTCGCGTTATCCACTAGACCAGCCCGGTGGGCACCATATCATGCTGATAATGAATAACTAAAACTCTCATTGAATTTTTCTTATTGATGGTTAATAACGATAACATCATTTGTAGTACTTCACACTATTATTCAATTCATTGAAAGAAAGTATTTCAGCCTATATTATCGCATTTCTCTATAGAGTATGATACAGTTTTATTCATTGTTATTTGAATTAATTTTAATTTACCCCGTGTTTTTGCCAATCAGGTTTTAACAATGAGCGATTCTGTCATGAAACATGGAAAAGGAAAACTCTTAAACAGCTCAAAAAAAAAAACCAGCAATGATTATATAATTTTAAAACACGATAACCCTGAATCTGCAGAGACATTTCTTGAAAAGCAAATAGTTCAACACATGTTAGTGAAAGAATAATTTTTAATATAATAAACACAAAAGTTATGATAACATGTTATCCCTAAAAAAATGAAAACATGAAAATAACTGAAAAGATGGATTACTTACTAAAACCACTATCAATAAAAAAGTTCATTTGTTTTATTTCAATAACAAGCTTCTTAACGAGAAGAAAATATTAAATGCACAGAATACAGATTCTAAACTGCCAAATTTTTCTACAAGTACTTTACATTTTATCTCATTTTAAAATCAATGAAATTCTGTTTCATGTCCAGAAAAAATAATTATTTTTTTACTGAACATGAAGGTAATAATTCACAGTGTAGGGAATATTTATGAAAAATTAAGTGGTTTCATGAAGAGGTTAAGACAATTTATTATCTATATGAAACTTGGGTTAATGCGGGACATCTATGGAAAAGTTACAGATGGATAAAGAAATACAGAGTGTAAAAGGCGCTTTTATGAAAGGTTTATCAGTTGAGATAAAAACCCTGGCTGGAAAAGATAAACGATTATTAATAATGCACATAGGAAGTGAAAATTGGTTTTCGAACAGCAATTTATGGATATTTGAATCTACATCTTCCCTAGAGTATCATTACAAAATGAATGATGAAAATTTTATGCGGTGGTTTATAAAATTGTTGCTAAAGGATTCATCATAGAAATGGATAATGCACCATATATTGCCTGAAAACTGAAAAACTTCCTTACACTTCGACCTGAAAATCAGAAATAGCCGAATTTTTAAACTTGAAGAAAACTATATACACCATACACATTAAAAATAGAACTTTTAAAAATAGTAAAATCAGTTAACAAAAATGTATTCATCATCAATTAGATGAAATTGCAACGTAACAAAATATTGTCATGTTGTGTCTTCTTCCATATTATTGTAATTTTAATCCGATAGAATTGATATGGGCACAATTCAAAGGCTACAATGGGAGTAATAACACAATATTTAAGTTAAATGATGTAAAAAATGAATTAATAGTGTTAATAGAATAGATGAAAATGCTTGGAAAAATTGTACTCAACATGTAATTAAAGAAGAAAAAAAGCCACTGGAAGCAGACAGTTTGTATGAAAATATTACTTAAGATTATGATAAATTTGGGAAACAAATTTGTTATAATCTTCAACAGTAAATAGTTCAACAGATAGCAGCTTAATAGCTACTACAGAAATGTATTGACGTAAGAAATATTTTTTTTTGTTTTACTTTTAATACAGCAGTAACATACTTTCTTAAAATGTTTATTTAAAAAATAAATATATCATTTTACAACAATTTTTTAATTTATGTATTACAAGTTATTTTTACTTCATTTTTATATTTCAGGTCAGAATTGGTTTTTTTTTTTTTTAATATATTGCACTAAATTAAAGTCATTGAACTGTTATATTTTGGTTTGCTGCACAATTTCACGAGACACAGTTTAAACAGTAAACAGAATATATTATTATTATTTTAATATTATAAAATATATTAACATTTTTTCTGTTGTGCAACATCTAAATGCATTTTATGAGTTTAATTTCTGGCACTTAATAAAACTAGGTTTATATGGCAATACTGATATAATCTATTTATGGCAACAAGATACTTAACGATGTAATAATTACAGAATCTTCTAAACTAGCAGCTGCTGCCTTCTGTGAACAAGTCAAGCAATCTACATACGGCTCCAAAACCTTAGTCAAAAGCTCTATATCATGATGATTTTTGAGACCTAAAGCCTGAAACAACAAAAAATATACCAAATAATTGTTTGGCAAAAAAAAATTTAATTAAAAAATATCAGGGATTACATATTAGAAGCAGTTAGAATATATGAAAGCAAGCAGTTAAGCTTTCAAGTATTCTAAATTTATTCCTCAAGCAAATGAGTACACATTCACACAAAATGTGAAATAGCCTACATCTTTACACAATTTTTCTTAAACTGTCATTAGTCTAATACACTTTTACAGCCTATTATAATACATAATCTTAATATTCAAACAAATTTAATCAACAAACTTAATTAAAATACCGCATTTTTAAAAAAAATATTCTTACAAACTCTATTTTTATGTAACCAATATTTGTGATTTTATATTCTTTACACTGATTTTTCTAGGCAGAAGTAATTTAGTAAGATTTCTAAGGCCTGATATTCTTTAAGTCATTAAACTATTTCATGAAAAAAAAGCTCATTAAATAATATTTATAATGATAATGATGCTTACCTTCTGAAGAACACTAAGACCTACACATTAACATTTGTACCAGTAGCAGCATGTATACAAATAACATGGGTATACTTTCCACGATTGCACTAACACATAGTCTTATACATTTTTAATATTGACCATGGTAAGAGTTTAATAAGTTAGAAATATTTTGTAACCACAATATTACAGCAGAACTACTCGCATCTAGTTATAGACCAATTTTGTTTATATTTTCTCAATTATTATTAAATTAATAATTAAGAATATTCAGTTTTAATGAAATAATAATAACTAAAACATTTTTTTTTGTTTTTTTTTTATCCTCCAGAACCACTGTTAAGGTATATCTTCAGAGGATGAGATGAATGAATTGTAGCGTGTGTGAAAAATGCTATACCTGACCGGGATAACTAAAACATAATGAATCTGCGAACATTAAAACATTCTAAATTGTTTTAAGATATTACATTAAAATTGTTAAGAAGTCATTCTTTAAAGGTGAACACTATTATCTATTGATAAACATTGTAAGGCTAATGCATCTATAATGAATATGCTAGTATGAAGTGCACATATAAATTCTTTGCAAAGCATTTTAAGGATAAGTTGAAAAAAGATTGATTAGGCCTCAGAGTAAACTTGCAAAGTTCACAATTAAGTGACACAGCAAAAAATAGATAATTACTATGGAGTGTATTATTCATCAGAGGAAATAAAAAAATGTTACCTGTAGTTTAAGTAGATGTATTAACAATGAAAAGAAACTACCTAAAAAGATAATGTTCATTTTGGCATAATTTTTTTTTATACACTTTTCTTATGGAAATGATGTTAAGGGCTGTATTTTAATTAGATCCCTTATTTTTTTTTTTGCAATTTGTATGCCTAGAAATGCAAACATACAAATTGTCTTATCTTGCAAACCAAAGTCTTACATTTTTTATAAAAGGAGCATAAGTATCTGGAAAAATTCCAATCCAGCAACAGAAGCTAAAGATAAATAATCCCTAGTACCTTAAATTACCCAAGAGTTCAGGACTGAAAGATAAAATGAATTAATGAAGGACTTTGTTTTTTCTTGACAATTACTAAAAATTTTTTTAATGTTTATGTCTCATTTTAGATTATATCTTCATAAGCTAAAGAAAAACTAAGAATTAGACAAAAACTGTGCATGTCTGAAATTAATGAATATGCCAGATTAGTCCCTCAATACTTGTTAATTTCTTTGGTCATGTTTTTTTTTTTTAAGAGGAAAAAGTCTAGAAAACAATCAAATTAACAATATGATTAGTGGAGATTCAGTTCAATGAAAAATCTGGTGAACATATTGCAATGCAAGAAAAGTGTACTATTATTGCACTTTTCTTTATTCTAGTTTAATGGTCACTCTAATATAATACTGAAATTTGAAGGTAGTACATAATTTATTATGGCTAATTGAATAAATTACTGCTATCAGTTTTGTTTTTTACTTTAATGAGATGAAATAATATACCATGATCTTAATATTATTCCTTAATGGTATTTTTTCCAATCTTAGGGAATTTGAGGTCTTCTCTGTGAAGAATGAGCTTTGGTTCATGAGGCATGCATTTAAACAAGCATTAGTTTCAATAATTAATTGGATTTTCAATTAACTACACTTCTCAGGAGTGGTCGACCTGAGATTGTACAAGACTACACTTCATTTACATTCATCCTCTGAAGTAATACCTTATGGTAGTTCTGAAGGCTATACAGATAAAGAGAGAGTTTCAATAATTAAAAAAAGTTTAATTTTTTAAACATTCTATCACCTCATAAACATATTCATATTTATGAAGTGATACAAAAGAATGCAACAGAGGTAATTTGAGTGAGAACAAAAAAGTCTCTGTTCAAGGAATCTCTGCCTTTATGCCGTCAAACATATTTACAAATTGCGAATTATGATATTCAATTATTTAGTAGACAAGTAGGCAGCATCTCGCCCTTTTATTAGAAAGTCAGCAATGCAAATCTTGCCAGTCTGCATCTTTTCATAAGCTACAAAAGTTTCTCATCAGATTCATTTATATAGTACAAATATAAATTACAAAAAAAGAAAAAATGAGAGCAATTTTGAAAAATGTATTACTGAGAATTAAATGTGTGCAAGTCAAATGTAGTAAAATGTAACTTCTTTGTACTGCTTGCGCTTTCTTGAATGTTCAAGAATCAACACTTTCATGATGATTTTTATATCAGCTTATAAGCTTGTGCATGACAACAGATCTCTTCATGGCTTTCTGAATATTTAGAGTGTCTTCAGACAAGTCCAACTTTTAAAATTGTTAAAAAGTAATTCACAAATAAATTTTTTGTGACCCGACAAATGTATTGAATAAACAAATATTTAATGGTTTATAAGAGAAAACAAACTGATTCTGTTAACTAAAAGTGCAATCACTTAAGGTATGATTACCAACACATGTGCAATAGGTACAAAAATAAAATTGTGATTTATCACCCACAGATGTAAATCAAATTCTGAATACTATTTGATTACAGTTTTGTTAAACATAAATATGTTTCTAGTATTTTACGTTATACAGTATGTAGTAGAATCCCATTTATCTGTCACCCATGGGACCAAACGATGGTCAGAATGGAAATGAAGAAAAGGTAGGATATTGCAAGGAGTAAAAAACTATCATTAAAATACAATGAAAAATACAAACAAGAAGCACTGTGGTTTCTAATAAAGTATAAAAAATTTTATTCATGTGATAATTGGTTTCTTATTAAAAATTAAACAACATAAACTCACAGTACCTCAATGATGCAACAAAATAAAACATTGTACTTTCTTTTTTTTTTTTTAAAAAAAGTTTGTAATAAAATTGAAATACATCACATATACTGTAATGTATTACTGCGCTATGGTTTTAAATAAACATTACATGTTAAAACTGTTTATCTCAGTTATGGCCAATAACCGTAACAAAATACAAAATATACATCAAAACAGATTTATTGAAAAAGAAGTTTTTAATTTTTTTTTTACAGTCAACATCCTGGAAATGGCTGCTGTGTCTTTCCACTTCTTGATTTAAAACATCAATAGGCATTGAATTTGAGTTCTGTTACCAGAAAATATCCCAATATACCGTAGAGCAATACAGGACACACGTTTGGCATCTGTGTAAGAAACTGTGATAATTGGGACATCTTCATCATTTGGATCCTGTTGCACAACTGTAGCAATTATCTGATTGTTCAATTCTTCATTAATGTTACTCATTAAAAAGTAATTAATGAGTTGATCAAAACATTTATGTTTTGATCAACATCATGTTGATCAAAACATTTATTACATCGTCATTTTCAATATCAGGCAGCATAGCTTTTAAATCTTGGACCACTTCTTTTATTTCATCATCACTGGCTTATTTTTTTGTGGAAATATTGTTTTCTGACTTCATACTTAGCTACAGTTCTCCCCCACCATGATTTTTTTTAATGTTGATTCAGTCATTTTTTCCCAGGTTTCCACAACCATTTAACCACTGTTTTTTCAAGAATGAATCCAATATTATTTTTGACTAATTTTTTTTTTTCAGCCATGTAATCACACCCTTATCCATATGTTGGATATGAGGTCTAACAAGGGTTGGTAAAAATATTGCTTTAATTTCTCCTTTTTGCAATTCATTTTCATTTGGGTGACTTGGTCTGTTATCCGAAAGAAGAAGAGCTTTTAGTGGAAGATTTTTTTATTTTAAATTCTTTTCAATTAATAGTAAAACTTCATCGCAGACCATCCAGCCAGAATCCTGGTTACAATAATAAATAGGCAGTGAAGATAAGTTTAGATTCTTAAATGCTCTAGGTCTTCTGGACTTCCCAATAATAGATAACAGCAGTTTTTGACTTCCAATGGCATAGCTGTATAAAGCAGTTGCAACTCTATCCTTCGCAAACTTGGGACCAGTAATACTTTCAAATTTTGAAGCAAGAGTTCTTTTCGGGAGCATTTTGTAAGTTAACCCTGTCTCATCAATATTGTACAATCAGTCAGGTTTATTTTCGAACCAGCTTTTTAAATTTTACTATAAATATGTTTGCAATGGCATCACTGACTGACAATTTTTCCACCATAATGACAATGTGTCAAATTCCACCGAGCTTCTTCCACCATCACTTGCTGTGAATTTTTCATCTTCCCCTCCAGTTTCTTGTACAGAAGTATTGCTTTTCTTTAATAATGGGTCCAGATTAAGAGTCTCGTTCCAGCGTTCTTAGCAGAACCAAAGACATGATTTAAACTTAATAAGAGTTTTGATTTAAACTTTCTTAGAATTTTCAGATTTAACCCATCTTCTCCTTTAACAATCAGTGTACGAGCTTTGAGTGCCTTTCTGTTTTTAGTGCAACGTTATTTAATTGTGGTAATACCAACTTTCATTGTAAAGATAATCTTTGTACAGACACCTATAACAAGTTGCTGAAGCACTTGAAATTTCTGTGCAATGAACACAATAAACGTTTTTGTTTTAGATAAGCCATTAGTGAACATATACAATAAAAACTGACAAAGATTCTTTAGCATAATCCCAAAATTCTCAGTAACAGCAACACTGTCAATTTGCTTTTATGGTAAAAGACAAATACGCACTACTTTACTGTAATGGTAAAATTAATACAAATTCTTATTCCATGTACGTAGACTGTACAGTAGTATGTACTTCCCCTAATACAACACAATAATATGACAATCAGTTGTGATGATTCAACACACAGACAAGTTTAAGCATGCGTATACTAATAAGCTACAATACTGAATTCTGTCAGTCAGATATACTGAGGAGTCAGTTAACAGAGGTCGAATGTGGGGAGTGCTCTTTAGTGTGATAAACAATGTAATGTACTGTTCACTTCTTTGATAAGTAAATAAGTGCTCACCACTATAAGAAAAAAGATTATGAACATAAACTGATAAGAAAATTTGAGAAATCTTTTTAAAAAAATTCTTATTTTACTTCTTTTTTAAAAATTTTGTTTTTATAAATAATTCTGTTTGTGCCATTTAAAAAAATGATTGGATGAATAATATGCCAAAATCAAACAAATTTGTTGTTATATTGGTCACGTGAGGCCGCTGTTATGGTCACCTATTACAGCCGTCCACTGACCTACATAAGTTATAGAAATGTTTCCATTCTAGAACATCTTTATTAAAAGCAGTTCAAATGGACCAGTTAACTGAACTTTTTTTTTGTAATAAAACACTCTACATAAACCAAAGGATATATAAATATATTAATAATAATTTTAAAATACTCAAACTAATTTTACTAACAAAAAATATGTTGTCAAGATAGACAAGTGTTTTTTGTGGAAGAGTGTATGGTGCTAGTAACTCTTGTAAACGATCTTCTACTATAAATCCTGTTGAGTCTGCAATAAGAGATAACAACTTTTTTACAAACTTCTGTTTCAGTTCTGTATCTTTCATTAGAAAATTTTCTTGTTTCTTCTGTACTGCATTTTCCATTGGTAAATTTCCTGGTTTCTCTTCTTCAATTTTACTAATAATTTCATTTTTACTAATGTCTGGCATTCCTGCTGTAAATAACTTCTTCTGTTCATCAGACCATAACTGTTCTGATCCTTTTTTATCTGAAAAAAAAAAAGAAAAGATTATAGTTATTTTTATAAAACTTAAACTAATAAAAATTCTTTATCATACTATTAAATTTCAACATCGAATGGTCTAATATAAATTTAAAGTGAATAATTTTCACTTTTAATAATGTTCAACATGATTGTTGTTCTTTACAAGAAGCTTCCCTCAATCACAATTCGTCTGTTAAACATTTTTTCACAAAAATAAAAATAAAATTTTGCTTGTATTTTTTTTTTCTTAACTTAAAAATAAAATTAAAAATAACAGCATAAAATAATAATTTGTGTTAATTAACACTTTAAGAATAACTACATTAATCATAAATAATAAAATAAATTAAAGATACTAAATACCTGATCAGTATCAAAAGTTGAGTAACTAGACTGCCAAAAAATTAAGCAACACTATTTACAAACAAAAATTATTCTAAATTCAGTAAGCTTATAGAGTTGAAGTAAATAAACTGCCTGTACGAGTGTTCTGGCAGCCAATTCATAAGCATTTCAAAATTGAACTCAAGAACAAAATAATGATCATATGGAAAGATCAAGGGTTTTAATAGAACTGAAAGAAAAAATGTTTTAAATTTATGAACATTTGATTTACATGAGTACTATAAGACTAATTTATTATATGGTGACTAATATGAGGAATGATTATTGTGTAGTAAATAGGTACGGCCGAGTTGTGAATCAGCACTGATACAAGGGACTAAACTCAGCAGAAACATGATGAAATCACTTATAAATGCAATATTTGTTTATTCTTCATTCTATAGCTAACTGAATACAGTATAGCTTGCAAATACAAAAAAGGTACTTTAGAAATATAAGAAATAGCCAATATGATAAAAAGTAGAATTCAGTTTCACTTGTACATTTATTCTATGTTGTCATAGCAAGTACATTAAAGATACTTTAATTAATGTTATTTAACCATAATACTAGCAGTAATGTTGCTTGCAGTGTTGTAAGCATGATATTTTTTTTTTATTTTTAATACTCATATTTATTGCCAGCAGCTGTTTCTGTCATGAAACACATTCTCTTTCAGAATTAATTTTTTTCTTTCAGATTTAGTTTCGATTGTAATAACAATTTTTTAGTTAAGTGTGATAATATGCATGTGAAAGTAAGTTCAAAATAATTTTGAAATGATAAATATACAAATTAAACTAATATTATATATCTAACTAACTTTCTTTTTATATAAGACAATGGATGATATTTCATTTTTAAATAGAATAAGGAAATTCTACTATAATCTCTAAGCAGAATAAAAAATAATTTGTATATAAATAAATCTGTGACGTACATAATTTTTTAAATTAAATACAAGTCATTCCAGAATGTCTTTTGTTTTTGAAAGTTATCAAGAAACATTGCCAAAAAATTGAGGAAATGTTATTTTATTAAATATAATTTGGGCCTATTAAAATTTAGAATTTCACTTTTAATATCATGCAAGCTAAATGTATATAAGATGAAAAACTAATTTTCATAATTTTTCTAATAAGACACTAAATAGATCCAATCATAACCAATCCTAGGCCATTGCAAATATTAGGGATTCACATTAGCTACCGTCAGCACTACACAAACGTTGACATTAATTAAATACAACTATATTAAACTTATTTATCCAATGTGTGCTTTTTTTTTGGATCTATTCATAATTAACTACTTTATAACACAACATACCTTACTTTACAAAATAATAAAACATAAATACATAGTAATAAGGAAATTTACTTACTGTAAAAAAATATTTTACAAATTTTCCAAGAGATCATAGAAAATGTCACAAAAAATATTTATCAAAAGAAACTGTACATTACACAATAGCACATTAATTTTGTACATGTACACCAAATTTGAAACACTTTTGTTGATAAATAAAAAATTCATAACTTTTTAAAAATAAACATTTTTCTTATTTCACCTCGATAGAGGACAACAACATCCACAACTTCACACCCCCATCTGTGATGTTTCTTAAGCAAGTCTTGAAATAAGTGAGAATATACTTGCTTTGTGCTTATACTCTCATCTACTGATATATTCTGTCCAGAAGTGAAATGAGATTTGAAATTTGAAATAATTGCAAGTTCAACTAATGGAGCCAATCTTGCACAAGGGTCATCAATTGCAGTGACTTAATTTTGGTAGGGTTGTTGTATCCACAATATGAAAGAACTGAAAAATTCCTTGAAATCTGTTGTGTGTAAATAACCTCCCAAAACAAAGGATACATTGGGCTGAATTAGTCCACCAGTAGCTGCTATAGATTGTTGGTTTCTTGTTTATTCCCGTATTTATCAGTACAACAATGAACATTCATTATTTCTAAAACAGTAACAGGTTTCCACTGTTTTGTTTGACTATGCTCTTTCAGTTTATTTTTAATTGCATTTACAAAATTTTTGCATACTTATTAGTATATTTTACTACTGAATCTATAAAGGCAACAGTAAAAACATATGAAAATATAAAACTGGTAGAGAGTTTGGTGGGGAGCATTGTTTTGTACTGGGCTGTTGTAGAAAACTAAAATTATGTTGGAAGCTATCAGTATCTTCTTGGACAACTTTCCATTCAGTACTGTGGTCTGATTCAGTTCCAATTAATTTTCACCAAGACTAACTAGTCAGTGCCTATAGTCTACACTCCCCTCCTGGGAATAAAATTATTTTCACCACTACAGCTAGTGTCATCTGATTCTGAAGACAGAAAATTATGAAAATTAACATTACCTAATCCTGAAGTAGATGGCCTTGTCAGATCTGTAGTCAGGATTAGTATCTGTGTTATCTACAACTGAACTACAACAAGAATCACTATCTAAATGTTTGAGAGATGACTATTGCTGAGGTTTTGAAGATGACCTCCGATAAAGCCTATCAGGGCTAAGTACAGATGGGGGTAGAGCGTGGTGACCATAACCATCACATGGAGGGTGTCTTCCCTTATGGAATCAGGATAAAACCAAATTATTGAAATCTGTCTCAGAAGGCGCCATGACCAAAAAGAAACTGTATCATATACTTATAAGGGTGAACCCAAAGTTCACCCCACAAACCAACGCCTGGGAAGAGATCTTGCATATAATGCCCAACCTCTACCACATCCCACCTACCCTGCCATAAAGCATTGTCATGCCATTCTATCTCACAAATGTTTTCTAAAGTCAATTTACCTGAATTCTTAACAACGTAACGCTGCTGCTTTTCTGATGCAATTAAATCTAGCAATCACCAATCTCCCATGAAATAGTCAGTCAACTCCCATTATCAATGTATAAGGCACTGGCCTCTTAATAATATATCACAATAGCTTTAAAATTTTAGTCTATACAGCCAAACTGGTGCTATGTATAACATAATTGCCTTGCACAAACCCTTACACAGGATACCCGTGGTCTTAAAAATTAAGGCCCCAATCAGGATTGACCACCTGTTGAATACCAAAGAAGGCATGACAGATGACAGGCCTTCTTTGCAACATAATTAATTAGAGATTTTTAATCTCTGGACATTTCTAGTTAATTGGAAAAACATTTAATGCTTCAGATTATTAGATTTGTTAAAAAATGTTCTGAAATTCACAATATCTTGAAAAATATTTGCAGTATTCCAGAAAATTTTAGACTATTGTAGAACTTTAGGTTGATCTGAAAAAATCCGTCTTCTAAACTATTTTGGAAATTTCTAGAACGTTCTGGAAAACGACATTTTACAGAACATTATAGAAAGTTCTAGAATATTCTAGAAAACTCCATTCTCTGAAACATTCTAGAAATTTCCAGAAAATTCAATTTCTTCTAGAATATTTTAGAATGTCTTTTTATTCTGAAGAAAGGGTATAAGTATAAACTTTTTTGAATTAGCATAGTTGTTAGTCATTTATTAAATTTATTGTTATCTCCAACTGCGTTTTGAATTGTTTTAAAATGATTGAAGTTCCTTGGTCCCTCCATTTTGGCAAGCCTGATGACTCTGAATACCGAAAATCTTTAACATTTAATTATGGAAAAGCTTCTTTTTTTTTATAGAAAAACTGTGAAAGAAATATCAACAATGGACAAAATTTTTAAGCGATGATCTGGAATTAGCTTTAATGAAGATGCTGACACATGTTCCTGTCATAAAGCTATTTTACTGAAGAAGTTTGAATTCTTACAGAAGGGCTCCTGTAATCAATTTGGAAAAGAGTTGCACAAATAAAGTCAGAAAAGGATTGTGCTCTATTGATACTGATTTTGCTGGCTGATTAAAAGTTTTAACAAATTATGACTTAAAGCTAGGTCAAAAGTTATGCCCACGATATAGGCAAGAATTGGCCCGTAGAGAGATTCAGCCAAAAGATGATCAACCAAAATCAGAATCTAATGATGTGGAAATGCTACAGGTTTCTGGAAGGATGGATACTTCATTGTCACCACTTGGAATCTCTCCTTCAAAGATTAAATGTTCAGCAAACAGGATTCAAAAGGCTACCTGAAGCAGAAGGTAAGACTTTGTTTCAGGTAGAATAGTGAAAAGTCCACATATGGAAATGTCTACTTCTATGCAATTTAAAAGATATGTTCATAGCTTACTGCACACATTATAGCTGTGTAATTTTCTCAAAATTTTGTCAACTTAGATCACAGTCATTAATTACAGTTGGTGCCACTGGCACA
This sequence comes from Zanna intricata, assembly GCA_010016005.3. Lineage (NCBI taxonomy): Eukaryota > Metazoa > Arthropoda > Insecta > Hemiptera > Fulgoridae > Zanna > Zanna intricata. The sequence goes on from JAAAKQ030104872.1 coordinate 13,251, forward strand.
CATTCAGTTTGTTTGTAGTAGTCATCAAAATGTTACACTCATGATAGCTGCAATATCTAACAAGGTATTAATTAAGAAAACTATCTGCAGCTTAGAATCTAAGGACTGCATGCTACAACACTGTGAACAATATTCTGGAAAAACTGGACTGAAGTCCTATTTAATAGATGAGCTTAAAGATAATGATTTATAGAATATAAGCAGTGGATTCATGTAGGTAGAGAACACATTGCAGATGCAACAGACGACTATGGAAAATTTTATTGAAGAGCTTTCCTTAAAGGTTTTTTGTCTGACTAGCCACCACTTTGTTTCAAAATATCAAAGTTCATATTAAAAACAGCTGAAGGAAAATCTAAATGATAATCATACCATTATCCTGACGGATTTTACTGAGAACTATTTATTTTGCAAGATGCTGTACAGGGATTCTTAGGAAAACAGCCAAGCTATACTATATCCATTCATGGTTTATGACAATAAAAATGAGCTTCAGAATCTTAGTATCTGCACAGTCTGATTGTCTGCACCATGATATCATTGCTACTAATATATTTTTAACTGAACTGATCAAATAGTTGAAGACAATGAGTGAAATAAAACACACACACTACTTCAGTGATGGTTACACTGTTCAATAAAAGAATTTCAAGAATTTTATCAATTTGTGCCACCATGAAGAAGACTTTGGGATAACATCTGAAAGGAACTTCTTTGATAGTAGCCATGGAAAATTACCTTGTGATGGAATTGGAGGTTCTACAAAACTGAATTATAAGCTAAAACTTGGACTTATAATGTAGTTTTGACAAAATGTTGCAACAACTTTTTAGCTGAATTTCAGCAGCTATATCTCAAAACTGGTGCTAAAAGACCATCAAAATCTTGACCTACAACAACATGTGTAATGTTGTTGTAGGTCAAGATTTCGATACTGCGAGCAGCGTTTTGAGTGGGAATTTGATCTCCAATCGATTTAATCGTTGCGCATATGGCATTCAAAGTCACATA
>JAAAKQ030104894.1:0-14261 GCA_010016005.3 Zanna intricata
TACACCCCTTAAGGATTTTATTATGTTTTTTAGTTTAGGTTATTTTTTATTTATTTTATTTTTAGGATTAAGTCTGTAATACTAGTTATAAGTTTTACACTGTGTTAGTTTTAAATTGTACCTGATTTGTGATATTAGTTTAAGTTTTAATCTACATGTTTAATTATTTTTAGTTTATAACATTTTAACTTTCTATTTACTGTGATATTAGATGTAAGTTTTAGTGATTTTTTTATTTTATTAGTTTTCATTTTATTTTTAATCCGAGCGATAATAACGTTTAACTTTGTTCGCCCACAAAAAAAAAATGATTAATTTGCTGTTTGTTTGCATCATCCTACTGTAGTTGAAAATTGAGGTTAATGTGTTTCTACATATATTTAAGTGAGTGTTTTGTATTATTTGAAATTGTTGATATCCATGAACATTCAAATTTGGAAAAACATTTATGAAAACTCATAAATAAGGAAATGAATCAAATGTTATTGATGTGTGAGCTATTTGTTATCATTTTATGATTTAAAGATCGTTGTCAATCAAAAAATGATACTAATGTATTAGGCTTAGACTGTACATCTGGTGTCACTCATAACACACCACATTTATAGGCTTTAAAGTTGTAAAGTCATACTGTCACGCTCACCAGACGCCTTCTAATTATAAACGGGACGAAGCGTGGCGACGACTAGGACATGGGAGAGACAGCCTGATTGCAGAAGATGCTTTGGTCCAGGACACAAGCAAAAGTGTACTGCATCGGGGTACTTCTGATGAAGCATTTGGGCCCCTCTTAGATTTGAGAGGTAGTGAGCAGGTGGGGAAGGGGCACTCGTGGATTTTTAAATGCACATGCCACTCCTTTAGGTTAGGTGTAGGGCGGGAAGGGCAGCCTCTTGGAGGTGGAATGTGTCAGCTTCCCACAAATGGGGAGTCACCGCACTCTAAGGATGCCAAGAGGACTCCAAAGGGGGGCCCTGCTGCAGCAGCCCAAGCGGTAAGGGCAACATGTGGGGTAATCTGCTCCCATGACCCCCAGGGCTGGCTGATGTTATACCAAGAAGCAATTCCAGCTGCCCCTGGGATGAATGAAGGGGGAGGTGTTTTAGTGGGTGAGAGCCCCACACTACAATCTGTGCGGGCAGATGGCGGCTGGTAGAGCTTTTTCCTCCTCCCAAGCAAAACAAAAAAAAAAAAAAAAAATTAAAGCTACTGTTCTTTTTTTTTATAAATCATTCGTTTTACTATCTTCATCCAACTTGAGTCAGGAAAAACTATTTTTAAAGGATATGTTTGGGTTAATAACTTTTAATATTTTTTTAGTTACTATGATATTTTGCAAATTTAAGTTTGGGAGAGTAAATTTTTGAAAATATTTGTAGTTTCATCCTTTTAGGAAAGTTTTGCTATAAAGTTCTTGTAATGATTATTATTGAAAATCCATTTCATAGGATAAATTTGATTTCATTGTTTCCTTTTCATTATCATACTAATGCATCATCATATTTTTATAATTTAAGTCATTTGCATACCATTTTAAATATGAAAAACTTGTAAACATGAATAAAATTATCTTTTAAAATAAAAATATTTATTTAAAAAAAAAAATGTATAATTCACTATTTTCTAATCTACCTTGTTTTAATTAAAATAAATTTCACTAAAATAAATAAAATATAACTAGAAAATGTTACAAACAATAACATGTATTTTTTTTGAAGAAATTAGTTTTCTCTCTGAGTGGAATTTAATTTTCATTATTATTACCACTAAATGTTAAATCAAATATTAAATTACATCCAGTTTTGCCTTTATAATTTAATGCATGTATAACATCATGCACAGTGACAGTACTTCGATGAGCCATTTCAGTATAAATCATCGATTGATGAACAATATATTCCAAAAAATTGTATAACATATTACATGTAATATCATAAACAGAACGCGATAAATGTTTCACACCACCTCGCAGAGCCAAACGTTTTACAGAAGTCAATGAAAGTTTTTTTTCATTTTTTAAATATTTAAACATATTTTTTCTATTTAAATTCCGTTTCCCCATTTCTGATTATACTATTTTATTGTAGTAAGACATCATTGAAGTCAATTATTGAAGAAGTTGTTTTTATTTTTATTTAAACTTTAAAAAAATATAAATTAATAATATAAATTATCTGCACAATTTACACAGTTCTACAGTTTTAATGTCAAAGCATTCTTAAAATGTACCTGCAATGTTTTGTTTACACTTATTGTGTTGCCATAGAGATATTTTTAAAATAACCAAACTTCATTTCTTAATAACTCATATGCTTGAAATAATAATGCTTATGAAAAATATATAATTGAAATATTCCTTAAAATTATAACCGAGAAATTCTGTTATAAATAACAAATATTTTTTTTTACATTTCTTAAAAATATGAAACACCTAGCCTTGTTTAATGATTAACTCATCACAATTCAATCGTTTTGTAGCAAATTTTCAAAGTTAAAGGTTCTGAGTTTAGCCTTTATACAGATTTGATTACTAGACAGGATACCATTGTCCGTTACACCAGTAATGGTCCAATGGTAAGTTGGTCCAGTAATGGTAATTTGTCCATTACTGGTGTAACGGACAATGGTATCTCTACTACTGAAATGTTACTTTGGTGGTTGGGATTCAATCAACCAAGCATCTCAGGAATGGTCGGCCTGAGTCTTTGTAAGACTATACTTCATTTACAAGTCATACATTTCATCATCATCTCATTGGGCCATGGGGGAATTGCTTATTATTCATTAGTTGAACAGATTGCCACTACACATTAGAGAAATAAAAGAATTAAATTAATTAATTAAAAAAGTACATTATTTCCTTCTTACTCAGTATCTATGGTGAGTGATAGTGTCTGTCTTTATGTTGAAGGTTCCGAGTTCAAATTATAATCAGTTTTGGCATTTTTCACACGCTACAACACTTCATATCTTATAAATAATGATAACTGTAATTGGGGTTAACCCAAAATTAACTAAAATACGGTTATGTAGACTAATAAATAAGTACACCTTTTTATTACTTCGTTATTACTATTTTTTTTTTTTTTTTTTAGTTTTTTTTTAGATAAATATGATTCCTCATTATTTTTAAATTCAGAAAAATGTACTTTTTTAATATTACAGCCACAATTGGGCTTTTACACTAACCTAATGGGAAGAGAAGATAAGTAGAAGAAATTACATCATAGCTGGAAACATGCTTGCTAGGAATTAAGCCCAAGAGTAGCTGATCCAGAAAGCAGCACACTTGCTGCTTTCTGATAGTGAGCTTCCTAGTGTGCAGTTTCTTTAACTGATCTAGTTTTCAGTTTCTCGATAATGATATATTCAATCATTTTCCCTAATGCTGGTGCCAGTTCAGATATTTCCAATGAAGTAGAAATCCAGGAAGTAAAGACCCATCTGTACAATCTTCACTTCCTGGAGTGCTACTTCTTGTTTATAAATTGAACAGTCACGTGATCTTGCTGAGTGATGTACGTGGCAATTGACAGATGAATTCCTCCATAGGTCATCAGACTCACCACAAACAAAGATTTACTTTCTTTTACATTATCTAAATTTCTGGAACCTAAAACAGTGCAGCAGAGTTGGAATGAATGGACGAAGATCTAATCTATGTAATCCAGCTTTTTATCTGCTCTGGACACTTGAGTCAATTGAATGTCAGGACATGTGAAGTAGAGGATACAAATTCTCCATTGCATTGTGTGTTCAATCTTTGAATTCAATGACTCCTTGTGGCTATAGCTCTTAAACAATTTCTTATTCTGTGCAGCTTGGCAACTGTCTGCACACAACACCCTTGGAAGTATTTAAAGAACTATGTGGGACAACTTCTTGAACTTCTATGTGGACAACATCTTCTGTGTATTAAAAGAATTATGTGGGACAACTTTAAATACGTTGTCTCACAACGTTGTTGTGGGACAACATATTTAGTGTTATGAATCCCATTTTCTTTGTTTAATTAGCCATGACGACTGTAGGCTATTGACAGTCTCAACAAATAATCTGTTGAAGACTTTTTCAATTTTTTAACAAGTCCATCAGCTGCTTCTGTGATGAGTCAGACTATCACAAAGGGACTAATCTTCGAAAAATCACCTTCCTTCCTTCCTCTTGATTACAAGATATTTAGGAACTGGTCCATCACTATTCGGTCAAAAGTTGGTTCAATCCTTTTTCCAGAATTCTGCTCTCCTCTTTGTCAATAACTTCTACACTGTTTCTCCTCTTTGCTTCTGAAGAAAGAGGTTCTCCAAGACGAGGATTTTTACATGGACCCCTTGCTACAGAAATTGTGGAAGTTGAATTTTTCATAATCTTTAGTTTTTTCATCAGTCAACATGTCACAATGTATGAGCAGAGAAACAGTTGGGCATACCCTAGATCATTGATCCTGTCTGGGTCCCCCAGTCAGCCCCCTCCCATAGATTTAACCCAGGACTGGAGTCAGATATTGTCTGACCCATGATACCAACATTCCAGGACTCACACTTAGCAATAACGGCTTCGATAGCCTTACCCATGGGACAGTCCCTGCAAACAGCCAAAGTAACTGACTCACATTGGGTGGTGGCGCAAGTAATCGGCAGAGCAAGCTCACAGCAGACCACCCTCAACCTAACTCCACAACTGGGAAGAAAGATGAAAACTCCCAATCTGCACCCCACCCAACATTGACAAAACAGATGAGTCATGCTTTCCACTGCTGCTGCAAAAAAAACCAAGAAGCACAACCGAAACCTGTTCGGACAAATCAGGACTGCCAATCCCGTAATTCACAGGGATCTCCTGACCATAACCATTAATCCTGTTGGCCGAAATAAGTGAGCGTACTGAAGTATTGTGTCGTTGTCCACCCTGGAGATGTGCGTAGCTGTTATTGCATGGATATACGATTGTCTTTGTCCAGTGCATTATTATTATTTTTTGTAATATTTATTTTGCTTATACATCTCTAGAGTAATAAACTGTATCAATAAGAAAGTTTTAGTTTGTTAATCTCTCAATACCCTGTCGAACTGCAAACACATAAACAATAGTAAACTCATCTGTATCATAAACAACATCATCCGTATAGTATCGTAGATAATAGTAAAATCCACCCCTTTATAGCTAGATGATTTTATAACAACTTGAGCACCTCAGCAAGAAGAAGCAGGTGGGTGTAAATAAGGATAAAATTTAATAGATAGTTTTTTACTGGCAGGTTCATAGCAGACTATGTCCCTTACAAATTAAAATAAATTGTATTTTCAGAAGAAAAACTCAGAAAATAATTATTATAGTGAGATAGTGTAAATGAAATTCATCAGAAATAAAAATTATAAATTAATTATTAAGGGTAGAGAAATATTATTTACCAAAAGCCACAGTTCTTTCTTCTAGCCTTACGGTTGTTATTATTATTATTATTATACAAATAATTTATTATCAATAAATTTTTATTTTAATCTGTAATTAAAATAATATTAGAAATGAAATTATTAACTTTGAATTTCTCAGGCTATTTTTTGCATTTATATATGCAGCAGTGTCCTTGTTTTATGTAGTAGTATACTGATGTATGATTGCACTCATGGACTGCCATGCCAAGTAGCATTATCATATCTTTAAAATAGGATATTTTTTATTTTTTTTTTTTGTTTAACCTCTGGAACTACCGTTAAGGTACATCTTCAGAGGACGAGATGAATGAATTGTAGCGTGTGTGAGAAATGCCATGTCTGACCGGGATTCGAACCCAGGACCTCCGGATGAAAGGCTGAGATGCTACCACTTGCACCACGGAGGCCAACAAAACAGAGACTTGGTGATGGGAAATATCACAGAGAAGCATTAAAATCTAAATTATAATTCCTAACTTAATTTTAAATTATCAACTTCCTACACAGAAAAACATGTTCTAGAACCGTGTTTGATCCCAGTCACATTAAACCTCTGTTTCATTAAGAGAAAGAAAATATAATTCCTGCTCAAATTTTCAAAAATAATTGAATGCAATAATAATTACTATTATTATTATCCAGAGATAAATTTTCAATATTTTCTTGCATTTATAACACACATTTACATTAATTTATTACTTTACACTATTTTACCCTCGATTTTCTTGTGATTGTGTTGCATATGAAGACAAAAAGTAATGATTGTGATACAAAAAGCAATGGTTAGAGTTGCTTTCACTTAAAGTGATAATATTTACCATACAGTTGCTGTGATGAACAGACTGAAGATATCACTTGTAAGATTGAATATCTGCTAAATTTCATTGAACTTTGCATTTCAGAGGAGGTGAAAGAATTTGAGAAAAACTGCTTCACTCTTCACTTTCCCCATATTATTCATACATAGATGCCTATTTAATTTTTTGGGATTGACTTGACTCATGATCAGATTGCCTATAACTTATATGGTTACTATGGTGAAAAAGAAAATAAGCAAAATCATTTTTTTATATCAAGAGAGGTAAACCTCTTTAAACTTGTTTTAGACCGCAACTCTCGCAAATTTTATTGGCTCTAGTAATCCTTTAGTAGATATGGTTCAGTTCAGTTGGGTTCTTTGTTAAGTAAATTTTATGTTCTTTGTTTTGATAATCACTTCTCATCATCGTTAATCTGGGTGATGAGAAAGGGTTCTTTTAGAAATAAATTTGAGATTTAGCTCTTTAGTGTTTGCAGTAGAAATCTTTTGCAATATATATTCAAGGTGGCCTTCGCCAAATCTCTGAGGACTGTTGTAGGTCATCCAATCCTTTCTCTTATCAATGAGCTTTTGCTCATCAATGGGTTTCTTGTGTTTTTTTTTTTTTTAAAGTGCATTAGATCCACGTTCAGGATGTGAGGACATCTTTGAGTTACTCTGCTAATAATATTTATGGGGTTTGATATTTATTGGCTTTACCTTTGTATGGGGATCTTGTTTTTTTATGGTCTTATATAAATAGCCCAACTTGGAGCTGATGAACTACATGGGACCAGTAAAAACCTTCAATATATCTACTGAAGGGGCTTCATCTACGTTTAGACATCTCTACATATTTCTGCTTGTTGGTGCAAACAACATCAATTTTTTGCATTCAACTTCATTTTTTCAATTAAACAGTGTGGTTTGGTAGATACTGGTCATGGTTGTAGCAGCCATGAAGATCATAACAGGCACAAGTATGGGTCAGTTGGTTTGAATATCTCTGTGAATAAAATATGTAATATAAGTTTTTAAAAAATATACAACATAATGTAAATGCAAACTATGTAAAATAATGCAAATAAGATATCTTGGTAAATTATTCAGAAACAAAAATTATAAATGTTTTAAGTATTCTATAAGTTTGTAGTGCAATCCTATCATTAATAGAAAACTATGTTATGCGCAGTTGTCAAGATATGCTGCGAGCTGTTGCACTATCTTGCTAAACTATCCTTTGTAGATTTCAAGTTAAGTATAACTACAAATGATTTGATTTAGTTAAAGTATGTTCTTAGTCAAGAGTACTGATAAAGAAAATGGTCGCAATGATGTGCTCAAGAGAAATGACAAATCATTGTCCTTTAGTATAACGATTACAAATTATGGAGGTCAAATTCAGCACATTAAACAAACATTAAAACAAATTCCATTTTGATGATTACTTCATTATTAAATTAAAACTTAATTAGAATAAAATTACAATGAAATTTATATTGATTAAAAGTATTTGTTTTAATCAAATTTTATTCTTTTGTAATATTAAGCATTTTGTACAGATTGAAGGTACAGTAAGGATATCATAAGATACAGTAAGGAGGGTACATATAAGACATCTCAAAAGGCATAAAATTACTAAACAATTTTAAATGTAAAGACAGGCAATAAATTTTCATTTATATTGTTAATCATTAGAATAAATTCAAACAAATTTTTAAATTAAATTAAGTACATACTTATTTTTGTATATAATTATTAAATAACTTTATTTCTTACTTGAATAGTAGAGAAAGACAATATAAATATTTTAAATACAAACAACGTGTAGTATATTTTCAGATTTTTAATTTAAAAACTTTGTAAAGAACTTTCCAATGAATCTGATATTTTCTAGATAGAAACAAATCAGAAAAAATATCAGAGCAAATTTGTAGTGCATCAGGCATATTATTCTTTTCTCTTATATTGTTTTTCTTCCAGAAAATCCGCCCATTATTTTCACTAACATTTAAACCAGATTTGTCTCTTTTCATGATTATGCTTTAGGTGTATTTATTATACAGTACAAAGAGATTAAATATTGTATTTATTATACAGTACAAAGAGAACATAAAAAAAATGAAAAAATAACTAATAAACATCCTCAAAATTAAACTCAATTATTTTTTCAAATTATATCTTTACATTTAAAAAACAAATTAAATGTGTTTAAATTTATCAGAAGAACAAATAAATTATTTGTATCAGTAAAGAAAAAGAATACAAAACCATGTTATTTATGATAATGGAATTATTTTGCTCACAAGGTCATTTCTAAGGAATTTCAAAAATATTTATTTTTTAAATAAAATTTTTTTTTTAACAGTTTTTTGCAATTATTTTATTACCAAGTGTCACTGATAAGACTTTGACAAAGAGTAGTTGACTTATTAAAATTAAAAAATTGTCATGAAATCATTATTCAAACCAGCATATTTATTAATATTATTTCTAACTTTTGATCTTTTGCAAAATAAGATTTAATTCCAAAATATATTCAAAATAAAAATTTAAATGGCTACCTCTTCAGTTGAATAAAAAAAAATGATTAGTGTTAAGAGAAATCTTAGTAAAACAGGGGGTAAATACATAATTATCTTTTGAATTTTAAATTTATTAAAAATTTTTTAATGAAAATTTTCAGTCATAAAGTCAATAAACTAGTCTTTCTTAAATTTTCTTCATGGACAGAATTATTAGTTTTATTGAGAAAAATTGAAGGAATGTTTTAAGATTAGTTTTATTAGTTTTAAGATTAATGTTACTTTTAATCTCTCCTCTTTCCCTCTCATTCTTTTTCTGTTTAGCCTCTGGAACCACCGTAGGTATTACTTCAGAGGATGAATGAGAATGATATATATGAATTTGAATGAAGTGTAGTCTTGTACAATCTCAGACTGACCCCTCCTGAGAAGTATGATTCAGACTTCTCAGGAGTGGTCACACTTCTCAGGAATTCCCACACAATTCAAACCCAGCCACCAAAGGATACCGGTATCCACAACCTAGTATTCAAATCTGTTACTTAAAAGTAACTACCTTTATTAGGATTTGAACCTTAGTCTTTGAAACAGCTAATTTGCAATTATATAAGTTAACCATTAAACCAACCCAGTGGGCTATATTTTACTCTCCTGAAATAAGTTATATTTACCCTACCTATGTAAGAGGCATACATGAGCATTCTGTATGGAAGTTTAAAAATGGTTTAGATTTTTTCAAACTAAATCAACACTTTCTATTGGGATTGCCTGAAATGAGTTTTTGTATTTTTTTACTTTTATCTTATACTCTTATTTTAAAAACCCAGCTAAAAATACTTGTTTTACATGTTTTCTTATGTAGCATTGTCACAGTCAGTGTAATTGTCAATCATTATAATTAATTTTTTCATTTATTTATTATTTTATCTGTACTTTTTTGGCAGTATCTGGAGTTAATGATGACTAACAGTTGAAATCATCTAAGTTTTAATTTTAATTAAAATTTTTATAAATGGTTTTTAAGTGTCATGTTTTTTTTTTTAATTTCAAAAAGCATTTGTTGTAACCATTTTTTTCTGTATTCTGTGATCTTTTGCCTTTTTATGAGTCAATTGAAATTCATTTTAATTATTGTTATTAATATTCTCATAATTTAGAAGTGAAATATTTTAATAACTTTCTCACATAAAATGTTAAATTGGATTGAATATTGTTTTTGTTAAATAAAAACATCAAATAATATAAAAATAATGGCAGATTTTGTGCCATAAGGATCTAAAAAACATATGAATAAAATACTGAGTTACCCAGTAAAATTTGATTGCTTATTGGGATGACGTTACTGTAATGGTTTTAGATGGTTTGATACAAGACAAGTGTTTTAAGTGCTACCTTGTTTTCCATAGCCATCAACAATGTTACAAAATGTGTGCAGCCTCCAGTTTCATCTTCGTTATTTGTTGATGATTTTGCTATATATATTACGTCCCGTTCAACAGCCACAGCAGAGAGATTACTACAAAATACAATATCTCGCATTGAAGCTTGGCCTAAGGTTCACCTTTTCACACGAGAAAACAAAATGTGTAGTCTTTTCTTGGCTCCGGAATCCTTCCATTCTACAAGTATTTCTAAACGGAGAACTGATTACTGTCTCTGAATTAGGAATCTGATATCAGATTCCTAGGGTTAGTTTTTGATAGTCATCTTACACATCACAAACACATCAAAGAATTAAAAATAAAATGCTTTAAACTTCTAGATATGCTTTGAGTACTTAGCAACACAAACTGGGGAGCCGATCGGTCACATATGATGCGATTTTATTATTCTTTAGTTCATTCCTGTTTAGATTACGGTTGTATCGCCTACTCTTCAGCGCATCATACGGTACTTAAAATGCTGGATGCTGTACATTATTCATTTCTTCAGCTTGCCACAGGTGCCTTTAAATCAAGCCCTATCGTAAGCTTGCTTGTTGATTGCGGTGAACCATCACTTTTATCTGTGTATTAGTTTTAATTTTTTTTTACCATTTTTAAATTCTAATCTAGTTTTAATTTTAAAAAATGTAGTTTTATTTGTGATATTAGTTTTAAGTTCTTTAATAGAAGTGTTTTTTAAGTTTTTTTTTTTGTTTTTATTTGATATTTATAATTCTATTCCGGGCAATGATAGCCCGGGCCACGATAAACAAAAAAAAAAAAGAAAAAAGATACAAGACAAATTCACTCTCAAATATGGCATCGTCATTTTATGGCATCAAATAGGAAGAATAGTAAGCTTAATAAGGAAAATAAGAAATGAAGGGACTACCTATTTCCTTGTTCACTGTGCTGAACATACTGTAGCATATAAACGATTAACGCCCAGCAAAATGCAGATAATATTGAACCTTACAAGTGATGCGTAAAATCTGTTCATTACAGAAACTTTTCTGTTACTTCTCCTTGACCCAAATTTGTTTACAATACAAACAAAGCTCCAAGGGAAAATTCATCACAGACCCTTACTGTGTAATATTATCCTCAGAAAAACCAACTTGCATTATTCTCACTCAGATACTTTTTGCATGTGTCAGTCATAAGAAAGAACTATAACAAATAGCGCAATCTTTCAAAAATACAGTTAATGATATACTTTCATTTTATAAACATCAAATATTTCTTGAATTTAAGATTTCAAAAAATGTTACATTTATCGTCTGCTATTTTTTATCCTTAAAATTGTCATACACCTAATGTTAAACATTTTTTCTTAAAAATTAGTGGACCAGTTCTGGAGTTAAAGAGGAGGTATAAATAAGTAAAAAATAAAGATCAAGGATGGTACTGCAAGACTTTCTTGGCTATACTGGTCAAGTCATACAATATCTTGCATAGCTTTTGCATTGTAAAATCTTTTCAACTTCATTAGAAAGTTATTTTGCAGTTCAAGCATTAAGGATCTGACTTTAATTTAAAAAATCTGATTTTGACACCACATAACTTCCTTGTACACCTATTAAATCACATAAACACATTTTTTTTTAATGAAAAATACATAAAATTTTATTTCTTTAATAACTTCTGATATTTTTTTTTTTTAATTATTATTGAATTATTATTTATATTTTTTTTTAGTGGAATTAATAATTACTAATAAATCAGTATAGTTAAATAAAAAGAAGTTTAAAAAATGGAGTTGAAGTCTGATTCGAACCAATGTGTACCCTTGTAAAAACCAGATATTTAATTAATTGAAATTTTATTTGGCTATAACTCTGGAACCAAAATGAAAATAAGTACCACTTATATGTATTTTTAAAAAGCTCTCAATGAAGGTTTATTACTACAGTTAAGAAAAAGACCAAAATCCAACGATTTTGAGATTTTGGATTTTTTATGGACACTTCTGATTCAGTCAATTGCAATCAAAAGGGGAGGTGCAAATTAAATATTGCAACATTTCTAAATCCAAGTTTTATAATTTTATTATTTATTTAAATCCAAGATTTAAAAAAAAAAATGAAAAGTAAATTGTTTAAAAGTATTGAAAAAGATAAAGTATAACTTTTCTGAAAGTAATTGTATAATAATTATTTTTTACCTTGGATCCTGGTATATTATAAGACTCCAAGTTAATTTTAATTAACTTGGTTTTAATTTTAATTAAGTTTAATTTTAGTATTTCAAAAGCCTTTTAAATTCTAAAGAAAAATACAAAAAAATTTTTAATAATAAAAATTAAAAGAATTAGAGCCAAAAAAAAAATCCCAACAAAACAGAATATGTATATATTTTACAGGTGTAATAAATTTTAAGAAAATTTTTTCTAAACATATTCATTTATAAGGTAACAAATCTACTTAAATTAAATTATACCATAATAAAAATATAAATAAACCAAACAAAGATATTTTAATAATAAATTTATTTACATAAAATTTAAGTTGGAGTACAAGATTATGTTCAAAAGGTTAAGAACATTTTTACTTAAAATCAAAATCTTAATTGTTAAATAATAATTGGTAATTTCGATTTTTAAACAATTATCACAGGTAGAGAAAGTATACATATTTACCGGTGGAAAAGTATAAATAAAAAAAATAAAAATGAGTAAGATTACCTTTGTACTTAATTTTATTTTTATTTATGCTTTTTCTACACTGTTTACTGAAAAAGATTACAGAACAATCAAAATGACCATCTATCTCTCCTAAGATTTTGTAAACACTTATATATTTAAAAACTACATTAATAACAATTCACAAAACATTCTGTTTAATAAATCAGTTGAGCAGGTTCTATTTATTCATCGTAATGAAAATTTAAAGTGGATAATACAAAGTAAGGAAGGAATAAATAAGTTAAAATAAATCGCCCAGTGTGCTGGTGTAGTGGTTAATGCGACATCGCAAATCAGCTGATTTTGAAGTCGAGAGTTCTTAGGTTCAAATCCTAGTAAAGGTAGTTACTTTTATACAGATTTGAATACTAGATCGTGGATACCGGTGTTCTTTGGTGGTTGCGTTTCAATTAACCACACTTCGCAGCGGTAGTCGACCTGAGATTGTACTAGACTACACTTCATTCATATTCATAGATATCATCCTCATTCATCTTCTGAAGTAATACCTTATGGTAGTATTGGAGGCTAAACAGAAAAATAAAAAATAAGTTAAAATAAATAAATTTTTTCATAAAAATAAAGAAATATTAAAGATTTCATTTAATTTTTTTAAATTGGTTTTTGGTTTTGGTTTTTTAAGTTGGTTAAATCTGTTTTTGAATGATTGATGCTAAAGATTTTATATCATTTATTTTTGTTTAAGATTTATGTAATATATATATATATATATACACACGTAAGTATATATTGTATGTTGTATGTGTATTAGATTTTATAAAATGCCCTATGAAATTAAAACCATAATTTCTTACTACATAATTTATGAGTACGAACATTAAAATGCATGTATTGGCATGAAAATGCATTTATAGTGAACTCAAATGAACCGTGTTAAAATTATTATTAAAGGTTTTACCACTAAATAACATGGTGAAAGTATGAGATTTTTCATGAATCTAATACGATTGTAATAACACTTGAGGTAAAAATTAAATAATTTAAATATTACATAAAATAGTATAAGATATACAGCATTATTTAGGTATGCAAATTTTTCACTTATACTAGATAATAATGTACTTTTATTATTTCCATTATTATGCAATGAACAAAGCCTCATGAAATAATCGTGTAATCCATAATTTTATGCTAAATACAAAATTTTTGATACAATATTTATATGATGTTATAACATATTGGATGAAAACAATTACTTTTATTTTTTTAATTAATTATTTCTCAAATAAATAGTGTTGCATTTAAGATTTATTTAAACATATATATTTATTTTATCTATCTAGGAGTTTATTTAATTATAATTATTTTTTTGTAATACTTTTATCTCTTTCTTTCACACAACCACTCCCTCACTCACTCTCTCTGTCTCTGTCT
>JAAAKQ030104916.1:0-14260 GCA_010016005.3 Zanna intricata
TGAACCTTGGAACTCTCGACTTCGAAATCAGCTGATTTGCGATGTCGCGTTAACCACTAGACCAGCCCGGTGGGCTAACAAAACGATAACTAAGCATATTGAACTTAAACATTGATCTTAATTTTTTTTTACGTTGATGATTTAAGCTTTCGTTTATTTCCTTTTATTACTTATCTATCTAATTGTAAAACTTTAAATCTCTTCCATTAAATAAAATACAGTTAAATTAGTATTAATTTCTTTTCTAAAAGCACTTTCTTGTTATTAATTAATTCAAATATTAAGTATTAAAATATCACCTTTGCGAATTGAACTTTTTTGAGAGGTGTTTTTGTTTTAATAGTGAAATCATGATATGTAACTCAGTAAGCATATCATGGTATTACTGTTATTCTTGATAATGGCTTTGTCATCAGCAGGAAAATGTCTAGCATTAGGTATTTCACCCTTGCAACTAGGTGTTCTACAATCATTACAGTTATATCATTTGTCATAACTTACTAAGTGTAAAACTTTAGTATTAATGGAATTACCAAAGATTTTGCCACGTTAGGTTTCAGTAATTTAAGTAGAAGTTTTTTTCATAATGTTTAATTATAACAAAATTTAGTAATAAATCTTGTAAAAAAAGAACAGTTCTTATGTTTTCTTGCATGAACAAAAAATAGTAAAAATAGTAAAAACCGAAATAAAGAACATTTTGCTGTTTTATTTTGTACTCACTCTTTTCTTTTAATTTCAATTCAGCAACTATGAAAATTTTGTTACAATTCCGCTTACAATTTAAAAAAAATTTTTACGTCCATTAAATTTTTTTAAGATTTGCTTTTCGCGTTTAATCACATGAAAATATTTGTTCTAAAACTAGTTAGCTTTATGTCTCAGGAAATGGAATACTACATTTTTTGCTATTAAAATGTTAACCTGTATCTCTTTCAGTGCAGCACTAAAATTTTACTGACGTCGTACTAGTACCTCGTAGTGTGACCTCGTATTAGGGTAAATCTCTCTATATGATATTAAAAACAGTCTAATAATAATAATCATATAAAATGGATTTAATTCACGTTCATTTTATTCATTAAGAATAAAAAAACACTCCTTATTTTCAAAGTGTTATAATATTATCCGTAAAGAGATAAGTACGCTAGATGTTTACTAAAAAATAGTTAAGATTAACACTTCGTGATACATCAACATTCGTGATACAAATTGATTATTTCTGCTAGAGAGTATACATCGACGTATTATTACGTGTTAATATTACTATTATTATTCCTACAAAGTAACTTAATTCTCAACGATTTACACACGTATATTATGTATGTGATTTCACTGTTTAATTATATAGTAATAAAAATGGTTTATTTTCCGTTTTACGAAGTACACAGCATTTTTATGCTTCTTTATTAAGAGACATTTTCTAAATTTTCTATCAAGTGAAAACTGGCAGATATAGTAATTTTCGTTGTCGTAAGAAGGGTTATTTATGGATGATGGTGAACGGTTTAAGAAGAGAGTGAAAGTTGGATTCGTGTTTATGTATCGTGTGATTGGAAGAAAAGAAACAGGCTATAAGAAGAGCAATTTGTGACCACATATTTTTATTTGTCATTTTCTGAAAATATCATAAGATTACGGCAATGGATGAAGTAAAGAATTTAATTATTTGTAACTTATATACAATTTTATTTAAGTTTTGTTATTTATTAATTAATAGAGCAATAATAGTTGTTGAAGGAAAGAGTTCTTTAAAATCACCTACTTATGGTGTAAACCTATCTACGAAGCTGTGGCTGACCTCGTGGACTCATTATCTTCTCTTAAACGTTTTGTCTAGCGTACCTCTATCTTTTATACCGTATCCACCTTATCCTTATCCAAAGGAGGCAGGATTGTGTAATTATTTTACAAAGCTACAACGCCTTCACCTGCGCCAACTAAACTAATTTATGCTGAAATTAAATTTCCACTTTATCACGGTAATTTAGCAGGCCATCTCTTCTTGACTACGATCTCAATTTCAATCCTTCCAACCTACCGGCGTATCCTTTCCTCTCCTCCCGCATTATTCATTCACTTTCATCATTTACATTCCTCTCCCAGTCTCTTTCTTATCAAATCTCATGTCCCCTTCTCTTCATCACCCCCTTCGCAAACATAAATCTTGTTTAGTTTCATCCATTCTCTGCTTGAATATCAATATCTTTCTGAATATATATCTTAATTTGCCTTGCGGCTTTTACTTAGTTATGCTCTTCGCTTTATAAATATACGAAGCACAAAAATTTATTTAGCGTTAATTTATAAAGGTCTCTTGATTGGGTTAAAATGATTTAAAGTATTTAAAAGGAAAATTTTCTCTCCGGGCATTCATTTATTTTGTTTAACGCTTAATCGCCTTATAAATTAATCATCTACAGTTAATAATTAAACCAAGATTCTTGCTATCATGTAATTCATTATTTATTTTTATTCAAAATTATGTCATCATCTTCGTCTTTGATGTAGAATCATTTTTCTTTTGTTTTTGAACAGAAAATAGAGAGTAATCGTTAAAATTTAAAATAAAAATTATTTATAAAACTTTTTTACGTTGAAAAATTTACATATTAAAAATAGTTAAATATTAATTATGTAGGTACGTAATCCATTAATTTATTTATGATTTGATTCTGAAATTTTTATTTACATCTATATCACTAATATATGTAAAAAAAGATATTGAATTTATTAATATAGGCTTTAATAATAAATAGCAAGATTCATAATACGTTTTATTCAAATGGTAATACATTTAATGATGTAAGGTTAAAATAGAAAATATAACCATGATCTTGATTTATAGCAGGAAAAAATTGCATGATTAATGAGATTTCCTTACATCGGAATCTCACTACAAATGTTAAATAAAAAGGGTTTAATTAAGTTATACATGACTAAATTAAATTATAATAATCTTCTTCCATGCAGTAATATAAATATACCATCGTGCGAAATTCACCGGGTTGGTAATATTTAATCCGTAAATTAAAAAGCAAATGGGATGTAGCTAAGTTTATTATTCTATTAATAATTACTTTATTAATTTCATAAGTTAATGTAAATACCATTATTTTATTAACATCCGGAGGTCCCGGGTTCGAATCCCGGTCGGGCATGCATTTTTCACACACGCTACAATTCGTTCATCTATCCTCTGAAGATATAACCTAACGGTGGTTCCTGAGGTGAAACAAAAAAAAAATTATTAATAGTATTAGTAAAAAAGCTGGCAGCACAATTGTAGAACTTTCCGGGTCACGCACGGTTTTTTTCTGATTGCAACGTTTACACAAACACATATGAACACTTACACAGACATACGCGCGCGCGCACACACGTACACACACGCAATTTAAATTAAAACATTTACCATTTTGTTTAAATATAATATTTCTTTTCTTTAATTCAATGTTTCTAACTAAAGCACTCGCACATACCGTATTTCATTCACGCGGATATGGCGGTTTTAGGGGCCACTTAAATACTTTTTTACATTTTAAATTTTATTAATTTATTTAATTCTACCGCTCTCCTATCACGTCACAACATAGCAGGTAACAACAATAGCTGGTCTCAATGCTACACTAGTACTCTTTGCGGTGAGATGGAGTACTATTGAGGCAGTTTACCTACTTAGCCCCGCTAGATTATTAGATCATTTTTTGGGATGGATCTTGCGATTTCGCAAAACTTTTTTGGAAATATTATATTTTAATCGTTACCAAATGTACGTAAGAGAAATAAGACCTTAATTAGTTGAAATCTCGAGATACTAAGGATGATTTTACTCTATTGCCTCACTCCCTTGATCTTTTAAATTGAAAATTTAATGGGATCAATACCCCATACGTAAAAGTAATTTGACCAAGTTTGGGCAAAATCAATCAAGTAGTTCTACAGATATAACGTGATTAAGTGTGCAACAGCGAATACACACAAGTAAATACAAAAAATCCGGAAAATTTCCATCCGATTTTTTTTTGTTGTATTCATTATGTGTCAAAATGTCTAGAGCCCGTAAAATCGCATATGCCTAAATTTGACTGATTAGAATACTTTCCATTTTAAAGCTACAGCTATGCTATGTGCTAGACGGGAAAGCAATTTATTTTTAATACTGAAATAAATATTCCTAGATAAGTACTATTAATAAGTTATATTAACCGAGCAAGGCGGCATCCTGTTTAGCTAAAACTTATCCTTTTCATAATTCGACTGTTTCGTTAATTTAGACATATATTACGTCCGAAGGTTTCCAAATACGTAAGACGTAATACGTAAATCACATCTTCAGATTTTATGAAGTTTTGAACTTTTCTTGATATTTATTTACTAGAATGGTTGTATCATTAAATTTCTTTTCCCAAAATTTAGATTTTTAGTAATGCGATAAATTTATTGAAGAGTTGTGATTGAAAAGAAACTATAAAAAAAATGATGATCACAAGTGGTCTCACCAAGGAGGATGGAGGAGACACATTGTTATTTTTACAATGTCCCCATATAACTAAATAAGTTCTGTAAAATTTATTTATAAAACAAAAATAAATGTGAAATATTAAAAAAGTATATAATAAAATAAATCATTGATTGTTGTGGAAGTAGAATATGAATTTTGTATTTCTTTAATAGTCATATATGTAAAGAGTTGTAATTGCTTCAATGTTTAATATGACACCAACAAATATATAAAGTCGTAGAATGGTTGTAGATAGACGTTTTATGGATGCACGGAGGACCAAAATATATATATTATGTATAGTAGCTGATGTGATGTAGTCTTTTAAATGAATAAGTACCATCTCTTGGTTAAACGATTATTTATTGTCATAAATTGTAGTATATGCGTTAATGACGTTGAAGGCATGATAGTATAACATTACTATGTTATACTATCTTGAGTAGCATAATTTTCTTGTATCGTAATTAAACTTATGAATAATAAACTTTTACAATGACATAAACAACTTATGAATATTTTACTTATGAGTGATATGTTGCAACTAACTTGTTTGAAGTACTACGAGCTACTGGCGGAGAGTCTGGAATTGTACAGGCTCTTGCCCGGTTTCTCTACTGTAACTGAATATGACTCGAATCGAATATCAAGAACAAACCAACCATGTCGGTGTCTACCTTCAACATTCTCAAGGCATAAAACGTAACATAAAAACGTAATATATCATATAATATTTGATACATACAAGAACGTAACTTAAGAACGTAACAATATACTTCTACAATAAGATAATTTTTAAAATTGGCTACACTTTTTATAATTAATAATTATAGATAATTTTTTGTTATAGTTTTTTATTATTTTAATACTAGCTTAAAAAATTTAATTTTTTTTAGTGCTTTGGTCTCACATAAAATAAGCTAGATCTACGGTGTATAAAACTTGAACCTTAGATTTCATTCAATGTTGGTACAGCTTGCATCTATTCTTGTATTAGAATATTCTGTAATTAGAAAAACAAATTCCCACCTTAACTCTTTTTGGAGAAATATTAGTGAATTATCTTCTAATGATTGGTTGTGAAATTTTTATACACCACGATACGTGAAAACGGTTGTCTATAATTATGTTTTTTAATCACATTGTGAACTTGAACAAAGTAATCTGTGTGAGAAAAATCTACTATTGTATGTAACACCAACTGTTCTACATCAAGAAAAAATATTCAAATTTTTGTTAATATTATGTTATTTCATTAAATTATATTTAAATTAAAACGTTTATTTAAACATAATTAATTATCTTAAATAAAAATATTTTAAATACAATTAATTAAAATTGTAGAGATTTACATTTTTCCTGTTTTGTAATTGTGGTTTCTTTTTTGATATTTTAGACAGCCTTTAACTACTGTATAGATCATTTATATGGAGGGAATTTTGCTAGGAAAACTCCTTCCGACAGTGTGTCAGTTTTATTTACGTTTACTTACTTTTTGTACTGTTCTCGTACTGAAACTGAAGCCTACAAGAAAGATTATCTCCAAATGAAGATTGGTCAGGTTTAGGGAACTCGTCCCGGGTCGGTTGTCTCGGGGATAGTCACCCACGGCACTGGTGGAGGTAGTACAAGACACTTTTATGACAGTGGAGGCGCTAGTTTGTAACTAGGCACGACATGCTTATTGGTGGTCTCCTCGCATTGGCAATTTTTGAAAGGCGGCCCGGTGGCTAGGACGGTTCTTCATTGGTTCATGCAACGGGGTCCTGTGGCGTCCCACTTGCCGGCATGGCGCCACTTTACATCTGCCAGATGGGGCTATAAGGCAGAAATTAAAACAGCCAAGAGAGAGTGTTGGCAGCGGATGTATGATGTTATCAACGAGGACCCGTGGGGGAACGGGTTTCGAATTATCCTGGACAAGATTGGTAAGCGGTGCTTCGGTCTTGTCAGATGACCAAGCCTTGGGAGCTGTTCGTTGGGAACGTTGTTTCCCACTGGAGATGACCCGGCTAGAGAAAAACTTGTGATTAACGATTCTGCCTTTTATACTGTGGACGAACTGCTGGTATCTAGGAATTCGCTGAAGTCTCATACCAGCTCTGGACTCGATGGCATTCCTTCAGAAGTTCGCATTATGGTAGAGGATACACTGATGGAGCTGTCGGGTGTTATGAACAATATGGTTTAATATGATTGGATCCCTTGTCAGTGGAGGGAGACCCAACTAGTATATTAATACCTAAACCTGGGCGAAATGATGTGTACAGGCCGAGCTGCGTCACCAATTCATTATGTAAACTTCTCGAGAACCTGACTGATGCCCGTCTTAAGAGAGACAATGCCGTAACAGGCGCGTATCTGATTTCCAGTACGGGTTTCGGAAAGGGAGGTCAGCCATGGAAACTGTGCGGCAACTGTTCCGTCTAGTAGAGGGTCGGCATCTAGAACATGGCGCACATGGGAGATCCCGGTGGTGGTGCTGCTGGATATACATAATTCTTTTATTTCGGTCTGTTTTTGGCTGTATTTAATACCTGCCGTGCTAAGCGAATTAGTTCTGATGTGAGGAGGTTAATCCAACGGTACGGAGGATAGATATCTGGCGTATGAAAGATCAGAATCTCGGTTACGCTCTGTGGCGACGTTTGATGTTCCCACCAAACGGGTTTAGTCATCAGCCCAATTTCATTGAATCTAGTTTTTATTGAAAATTATTATTTTTGATTTTAATTAAAACTTTGAAAGTTATCATTTCTGATCTTTTATTTTTTCATACTAAAAGAAAATAATTAATCTGTACATCTTCTCAAAGTTAGGTCTTAATTGATAAAGTGTGGGATATTTTGAATTTTAAAGTTCCAATTACGGAGTATTGCTCTTAACAATAAAAAGTGGTTTTAATAAATATTACATAGTATGTTCCAACAGGCGTATTTTTTTTTTTTTTGATTGATTTCTATCATGTCATTTAATTTTTTTTCTATTTCTTTGTATCTATATCTAAACTAGTGTTTTTTTTTCTATTTATTTGTAGGAAATGGTGAATATTATAGTAATAATAATAATAATAATATACTATTATTAATAATAATATTTTATCAACTGAGCATTTAGTCGGTTACTGTAGCCTAATAAGTAACACAAAACACAAAATCTATTTTGGTTTCAAATACATTTAATTTACCATAACACTATTTCATAGTTAAATTTGTGGTATTTTTTCTTACAGTAGAAAGGATTATGTAATATTTTATTAGAGAATATAAAAAGTAAATTTATTTTCCAGGTTAGGAAGCTAAAAACGATGACCTCAGTATAGTATCCATAACATTAGATTCTTTGTCTAAACTAAATTACTCGTACTTTTTTTCTCAGCTTTACGTTACTTGTATACCATGTTAGGGTAATTTACATTTACTCCTCTGTAGTCAAATTATCAGCAGTAACAGCATCTAGTCTTCATTTAGAGTAGTCTTTATTTATGTCTTCATCTATTTTACCTATTACTTTTGAAGTGAAAGAAATTAATCCATGTTTAGTCAACAATTATTACTCGAAAGTAAAATTTCCTTTTTGTTCATAATCATTCAAAGGTTTTTTTTAATCTTTCTGTTTATCAGGATATATTTAACCTAGCCAGTCTACATTTTCTAAAGATTTGATTTGGTTTCTTTAAAAATTTATATTCATGAATTAAATACAACTTATTTGCATTTATATCAGTTTTAGTTCACTTATCTAATGAATCGATTTACAGTGTCTATTTTTACGCATCTCTGCTATTTACATTCGGCTATGAAATGGATCATTTTTTTAAATGTTTTTAATTGTAGGAAAATTTATAATATAGTCACTTTTAAAACGACTTAAACTTTGCTTCACTTTAAAAATAATAAATACAGATTTCAAACTATTCACTTCTTTCACTGAATAAAACGTTATTCTCTTTTTATCAATGCAATCAAGAGAAAACAACTCATTATAAATTAAACTGCTATTATTCTTGTAGCCCAGATAGGAGAGAGACGCCTCCAATGTATAGGACATCCTTAGTCACAGCCAACAATTTCTTCCATATCTACTCTATTTATCACGACATTAGTTATCTTTTTTCCACAAAAAAATAAAAATAAAATCATTTTTCCTTGAAATTAAGTAATAAATCATGAGGTAATTTAAAGCTAATTAACTCGGTCACTAAGAGATGTACACCTGAAACTTAGTACTATAAATGAAGAGAATACTGCCCGGTTTCCAGTGATGTCAATGATGTTTCCAGTTTGTACTTGCAGTGATAAATATTACATATTTTATTACCATTGCAAAAATCTTAACTATGAAAATTTTAAAGTTTATAGGTAATCGCAAAGAAGCGATTATTGCAGCTTTCTATCCGTGGGATAATAATATTATCTATTCTTTATTGTGACTTTTCTACTGTTTAGTTTGTGTTTTTTAAAAGTAGATATTAATTACATTTAAAACAGATTTTTTTTTTTTTTTTTGAAAAGAGATATTCTTAAAATCTGTTTATAGATTTTAAGAATAAAAATTTTCTTGAGGTTCAAAATAATCTAGACATAATAACTTATACTTATTTTCGTATTCTTTAAAATGATAATATAGAATTAAAACTTAATTATGATGATTTCTGGAAGTATTATTATTATTATTAATATAATAATACCTACCACCGATGTCCGTAGTAGAGTGTTAACGTCAACCTTTTATCCAAATGTCCAGGTTTGAATCCCGAAGTGGTTTGTCATTTTTCAAAAATACAAAAATTACAAAATTAATTTATCACCTAGTAACTGTGAAAGAGCGTAAGCCTATTGTTACCTTGTAACTAAATAATATTATTACTATTCTACTTCCTCGTACGAAGTAAAGGAAGTATTGTGATCGCGGAAAATTTCGGTTTTCAAATTTCAACGGAATTTTCCGTTGAAATATATGGCGTCTTTCGGCGTACTTACGTATCTCGCATAGAGATTACGTTTAAAACGATTACCTATAGGATTTTGAAATTTTGGATTTAGAACTGCTGTAACATATAGTACTGCACCTCCCCTTTTGATTACAATCGACTGAACCATAAGTATTTATAAAAGTCCAAAATCCCCAAAAATTTGGATTTTGTACTTTTTCCTAACTGCAGTAATAAGCCCTCATTGAGAGTTTTTCAACGATATATTATCATAAGTGGTACTTATTTTCATTGGTTCTAGAGTGATAGTCAAATAAATTTTTATTAATTGAAATAGTTGGATCTTACAAGGGAAGGCACATCGGTTCCAACAGACTTTACGTCCTTTTTTCTTTTCTTTAACTTTTTTTTTTTTTTTTTTTTTTAATTTTTTGTCATTACCTTTTTTTAACTTAAATATATTGATTTATTAATAGTTATTAACCCGTGATTGCAAAAAGGATTGACAATAAAAAATTTAAAAAAAACGAAAAAAATGAGAAGTTATTAGTGAAACTAAAATTTATGAATTTTTAAAAATATGTGTATGTTATTTAATAGGTATTTACACATATAAATGTGTGTAAATAATTTAATTATTTACAATGTGTATATGTAATAGATTTGGAGAAACAATTGATTATTTAATATTAATTGAAAATAATAATTTAGAATCGTATTATTTTTGTACAAGAAAGTCATGTGGTGCCTACATAACATTTTTATGTTCTTGAAAAATAACTCACATTTCTGTAATATACGTTATTACGTAATATAATAATATATTGTAATATACGTTATTACCTATATTACGGAAACGTGAATTATATTACGTATATTATACTCATGTTCTGTAATATAATATATATGATTATTATATTATAACCATTATAGAAATAGTAATAAAAAGAATTGATTAATTCTTGATATTTTAATATTTAATTAATTACATCTTACAAACATAAATTTAATTTTTTTTAAATTTATTCTGTTTTCTCTATTGATCTATATAACTTCTATACTTTTACTGAATTAATTTTATTATTAAAATTTTCTATATGAAATGATGTGATGTAGTGGCTCTCATATAACGTAATTAGATTTACAAAGTAAAGTTTTGCTCAAAGTACCTAAAGGTAGGAATAAAAGTTAGAAATTCACTAAATTAAAAAGTTACTAAATTTAATCTGATATTTTGTAATAAGTATTAATATTTGTTTTATGTACATCTTATTTTTTAAAATTTAACTTTAAATTCTATTTAATTCATTTAAAGTTATGTTTAATATTATCAGAAGTGAATTTTAAAGTTATTTAATTTCACCTAAACATATATAATCTGAGATTCTTACTTGTAATAGCATTACCTTGCTATATTTTATAATCCTCTCTAATTTTTTAAAAGAGATTAATAAAAAAATGAAAAGACACACACACATATAAATAGATATATATATATATATATATATATATATATACTTCGTAAATGAGTGACATGAATATCCCTCATATATTGATAATGAATTTTTTTTTGTTTAATAACTGGTTAAAATTTGCTACATTTTGATAAGTTTCAAACTCTTGATTATTTATTTAGTTTCTGTAAACTTTATTCCTTTCATTTTACTGAAAATCAATATGGCAATTTTTTTTTGATAACTTTTGTATGTTTACTAATTATTTAAAAATTATTTTACGCGACACATAAAATAATAAATTTATTTTTGATCACAGTTTTTTTTTTATTCCAAATTTCTAAAAAACAGTAAAAATATAGTTCTGAAACTTCTTTTCCAATTCTATTAAAGGTCAGATTTTATATGAAACCACAAATTTTATCTCCTAATTTGGGTTTAAAGAATTACAGTCTTTTTTTTATGGTATTTTAAGGTTTTGGTAGTTTCGTATATTTAAAATAGCTATGTTTTTTCATGTATTTTTTTAAATTTGGTTTAATTAGTTTTATTAATACTGTTTCCAGATCAGATATATCCTTATTTTTTTCTGATAATAATTTTACCTTTTTTTAAATGAAATTAATTTTTAATGTTTCTGTACTTTTTTTTAAGTAAAATTAATTTTCTTTACTTTTGAAATAATAAACATGAATTTAAAAGACCAAAGTTAAATAATATTCTGAATTTGACATTGATATGGATAATACCATAAAGATTAAAGTCATTTCTGCATGAATTACGAAAAAGTATTTTTGAGAATATAAATGTATCATATATCTAGAAAGATGAAACACTCTTGGAATAATTTACTTTTCTTCAACATTCCCTTTGAATTTAATATATTGATAAATAATTTTTTCCAGTTTTTTATTAAGATAAGTTTATACAATCATCGTAAACGGTAGCTGAAATTGAATTTATTTTCTAAAAATTTAATTTCTAACATTATTGTACTTATGAAAAATATATGTAATATTTTTTTACTATTTTTCATTTTCATTTTGAAGTGAAAACTTTTTTTGGCGCCTTGTGCCGAACATTTTTGTGATAGACTTTTGCATGGAAAAAAAATAGCTGACTCGTAATCAAAAATCGTTAGGAGACACTAATCACATATATATAAGAAAGACATGGAGCGAAAATTCATACATATATGCGTATAATATATATAGATCGAGAGATGAGAGAAAAAAAAATTTATGATCCATAGGCTATTCCCGATACTCTTCTCTTCCTTTCTCTCACATTCTCTTTCTCTCTGTATTCTTACGCATATGCTCATATACATTTACATCAACATACTGTATAGAAAGACGTTGACCCCACTTCTCTTTCTTTCTCCCGCTCATTTTCCCTTTTTCTATATACTGGTACGCATTTATTTATAGACGAATACAGTATAGAAAGACTTTTGTAGTTATCCGGAGCATGTTGCCTGTTAGATATGGTGGTGTATACCTATACCTATAGAAGTGTTCGTTAAGTTGTTTATATAAAATTAATTTAAAAATAATTGTTTAAATTCAAAAGTTAAAATTAAAATTCAAATTAAAAAGTTTCAAATTCAAATTAAAAAGTTTTAGTTCAGTTTTATTATCATATTATGCTTTAATTTTATGCTTATTAATATCTTTTAATGCTTAATTGTGGGTCCGGTCTCGGGGTAGCAGAGAGCGGTGCGGAGGTTTAGTCAGTAGGGTCAGGTCATTTTACGTATTTAATTTAACATCTTTGCGGAACCTGCTTAGCTCACTAAGCAGGCTAGCTCGAGATAGTTATTGTCCTTGATTCAGAGCTCGACACACCCCATGATGACGCCATGGAACAGTACGTAACTGGTATTCCTTCGCAAAAAAAAAATGTATTATCAAATGTTTTAATTAACCATTACAACTATTATACATAGTTTTCATAAGTAGTGTATTAAGTACATTTAAATGAATAATCATATATATTAGAATCAGCAATCGAATCAAATACAGTTATTAACCAATGATCGATACTCATTGTTTTAAGTTTTCATTTCCATTAGTCAGTCCCGCCACTGGCTACTTTTTTAAAATATTAATATTAATCAAGGATCAGGATTATTATATGGGAATTTTAGATCAAAAACTTTTTTCAGTGTAGAAATAATATTCGTTTTTCCATCGGACAGAATGACTAATTCTGGCAGTTTGTTTCAATTGGTTCGCATCAGTACTTACAGCAGAACAAAATTCAACTGAAATGGCTCTGAAGGTCATCTTACACTTAGACTCGAATTATTACACAACCAAAAATGTGGGTAATAACGAAGGGACGAAAAGTACTTAGTAAGAAAGGTTTTTTTTAATTTCCGTAACCATCATTAAGCATTGCTTCAAAGGCTGAGTTGAATGAACATTTCTTTAGTGCGTGAAAATGCCATGCTACATCCGAATTCGAATCTGGGACATCCGAATGATAGGCTGGACCCTAGCACTCGCACTAAGGAGGCCGGGAGTAAGAACGGTGTAATTTCTCTCAGTGTAACTACAGTAAAAATTTTTTTTAAATACGGCTAGATTAAAACTTAACCTCCTTCCAGGTATTTGGACATCCAGTCAGTAAACTATCTATCGAGAGTTCTGGCATTTTTAACCCAAAATGTTAACATTAAGTGTCCATAATATTTATATTAACCAGATTATATATTATATGTGATGCAGGTATTATTATTTTGTCTAGAGTTCAAAGAACTCTTTTCTAAGAGATATACCTCCAAACTTAAAATTTTATGCAATATTCAAGTATCCAGTTGAATTAATAATAATCATTCTACAAGACTGAAGGTGTATTAAATGATTATTAATTATATTATGTCGACGTATAATTAATAATTTGATACATATAAATGTGTTAGTTATCTTAAAAAGAATAAAAATACGAGAACCTAAAAGTTTAAACGGACTGTAAAAGATCCCTTAATAATTCTTGGCTCAAATTTATGCAAATCTTTTAATTTCACAGGTTGTATGTTTTGATTTTTAAACCATTATTTTATTTTTCAACATAAAACTCATTTTTTTCGATTATGGATGTATGTATGTATAATTTTTATTTTTAACTAGTTATCATATACGTACATTGGTTCTTGGTTTTGGCTCTTTCTTTCTCAAGAACATATTGTCGTTCGTGCGGTATTTCACTTAACTGACCGACAATACGTTCTTAAGAAAGAAAGAGCGCAAGTGCGCACTGGTATTTAAATCTGTAAAGTGATATAAAGTTAATTTTTTTTTTGTCTTCAGTCATTTGACTGGTTTGATGCAGCTCTCCAAGATTCCCTATCTAGTGCCAGTCGTT
>JAAAKQ030104938.1:0-14259 GCA_010016005.3 Zanna intricata
ATATATATATATATAATCAAAAGGTTTGGAAGTACGGAGTGAACATACTAACAGTATGCAGCCAGAGGAATATCCAAAAGTTGATATTAACAATTAAATGGGAGTCTGGTTATTTCCATTTCTAGATGTTTGTAGGCTCTGTATGTTAAAAAAATGAGAAAAAAATTTAGAGCACAATCCTGTATATATATATATATACAGCACGCGTGTGCGCGTGTAAGGATGTCCTGTACTTTGATTAACATCTCTGAAATAGGTAAACTTTTAATCGGGTTACTATTGATCATGAGTCATTCATCTTATGTTAAGTCATGATTATTATATCAAACTAATCATCGAATAGACTTCGAGTAAAACTTCACAAAATTAATTTTAGTCTCCCTTACTTACTATCTAAAGCCAGAATGAATAAACTATTTTTCAAACAAATGAAATGTGTTTATTTGAGGTAAACTCTATGGGAACCATAAATATAAACGCGTTTCAGGAGCAATTTGGTGAAAGTTTTATTGGGATAATTTCTAAGATCGTTAATGTAATAAAAATATGGAAAACTTTCCTCATCTCACCCTTTTTCCCGAATAAAAATAAATTACTTTAAATGTTTAGGGTATTTACAACTCTTTCACATATCAACATAGAGCATATTCTCACTGTTATTCGCATTTTAAAACGGAAATATATATAATACATGGTATAGGAGTTGAAGAGATCATAGCCCTGTTTTATATCTAAAAGGTGTGATAATTTTTCAAAACTGCTTTTGAACTATTTATTAGTTTCAGAATTCATTCTAGAATTATGTATTACTTATTAAAAGATTCAAAAGTAAATAATAACTTTCCGCTTTATTATCGGGAGAAAAATTAAATCTGTAGTTCAAAAGCCGGAGGTATGACCAGCTCCTTTTAGAAATTTTCCATTTTTTTAATCTCAAGATTATTAGACAGTTGTTTATTATACTCAATAGAGTGTAAGTATAGTCCAAAAAATAAAACGAACTAAAAGATATAATAAAATATATGATGCAAGTTATTTTTATACTAAAGTACTTTATCTTACAATAATTTGTCCTATCAGTGTCAGGATATCAGCAAATAAAACTTCCATCGAAGAAAAAAGACTTAGAGAGTAAATTTTAATTTCAATCTGGTATTCTAATTTAACAGATCGTACTCATCCTTCGGTCATCCCAGACTTCCTCTTCCTTTATCCAAAGTCATTACATCGAGTCGGTTTCATTATCGATTAAATTGTTAAACAATTAAATTAAATCTAATTACATTATATCGACTTCCTTGGGGATCAGAAAAGATCAGTTGAAGCCATCAGTATAGATAAATAAAAGTGTTTCATTAAGGAAAAGTATACTTAATTAACTTACTTTACTTATAATTTAATAATAAGTAAAAAAAAACTACGTAAAACAAATCTGTACTGGTTTGATTAAACCAGTATTTGTGTATAAAACTTGAATTCAGCGTTTAAAATAAATAAAAATATAATTACGTTAAAAATTGCGTTACATCTAAAGAAATAAATAAGAATGTACAGT
This sequence comes from Zanna intricata, assembly GCA_010016005.3. Taxonomy (NCBI): domain Eukaryota; kingdom Metazoa; phylum Arthropoda; class Insecta; order Hemiptera; family Fulgoridae; genus Zanna; species Zanna intricata. Next base: position 1,556 of record JAAAKQ030104938.1, read on the forward strand.
ATAGTACAGGCTAGACTACATCGGACGTAAAATTCGCTTCACTGATAAATCGATATACTGTTCTTTAGAAATATTTAAAAAATTTCAGCTTTTATAAACAAATTTAATCGATTTTTTTCTGCTTGTAACTTACAAAATGCCAGTGTTTTAAAATAAGAAATAATAAATCGATCGGCAACTTTCGTGTATTTTTAATTATTCTTTTCTTTAGCATAAGAAATGTATAAACCGACCTAACGCTGGGTTTATAAGTAAAGTCGCAGTTATATCGAGATTAACAAAACAAAGTTATTTACTTCTGCGTTATCCGACGTATTGGTTAATCGATTTCCTCATAGTCTCTTTCGGGTCGGATGAACGGGATAAGTTTTTTGTATTGTAAACGTCTATGTAAGAAAAATATGTAATCTTATATATTTTATAAAAATTCGAAGTTTAATAATTGTAACATTTGTTTATTATAGTAAATTTAATTTCGTCTATGGCCGAAACTCGATATGAAAGATTTGTTCTTAGTGAACAACAAATCTTTTCTTTTTCTTTTTTTTTAAGATTGTTCTTAAAGAACAATTTTTGTTCTTAATGAAAAACAAATCATTCCGTTTTATTTATCCCCTTTTGTAAAATAATTTTTTTAAGTCCAACGTTTTTGCAATCGCTTAAAAGTCTTTGAATTCTTTTAATATATTAAATGTTAACATATTTACAAGCGTTTTGTATCTTTAGAAAAGAACTTAACAAGTTTTTCTTAATAAATTATCGATTACGCATTAATATAAATAATTATTCTGCGTTTCAAGAATTCTATCTTACTGCCGATTAATTTTATAAAATACCTTTCATCGATACGATGATAAACATTATAGATTTCCTACCAGAATATATATTTATACTAATGGTGGGAAGACGGCATTTTTTTTTCTCTCTATACTCATTGGCATTAACACTGACCTGACTGAAAACTAATGTTTTTAGCAGGAAAATTTTACTCTTTTATATAAAAACAGTTGCTATTAAAGGTAATATAAAAAATTTTAATGTTTTTAGTACTCACCCGTTATAATCTGAATGTCGTACGTATTGGTTTTACCATTACCTACGACCATTAACCAAGTAATGGTTTTATCATTACTTAAATATTTATGTAAAGGTTTTTTATTTTTTAAAAGGAAAAATGTAATTAAAAAATAATAATATTCTCGATTAGAAAATTTTGGCGTATATATGACTTAGACCAAGCGTCCGATTTTTATATATTCAGAATTTTAGTGTTTGAGGCGTAATTTAAGTGGTTAAATGATAATTTTTGGTTTAAAGTTTAAGAAAAGAATTCGAAGAAATTGAAGAATTAAGGATAAAAATACAGGGCTAATCTAAAAAAAAAAAAAACAATAGATATACTTCAAACGCAAAATACTTAGACAAACATTTTCATTGGCTTTTTATAATAAACAATATACTGCAACAGTTTTTGAGCATTTCTGATAGTTATTTTATTTCTGAGAACAAAAATAATATATTAACAAAATTTAACTGGGTTATTCAAATATTAGATAACTGCCCTTTTTGAACTTGTGTATATTCTTGTGAATGTAAAAGGTACATACGAATGACATAACACGGTTTTAGGTACCGTTGCATTATTGGGATTCCACTACTAGATGTTATCGGTCAACATTAATTTTTTTAATCGATTTCTTTTAATATTTTTTTAAACAAAGATTACGTTCAAAAACAGTTTTCTTTTATTTTTTAAGTAGTAAGTCTTTTATTTTTTAATTAGTTAGTTTTTTAAGTAGTACTTATCTTTCGACAGCTGTACTTGCAAAAAGTTAAGCTAAAATATGAACTACATATTTTAAACAATCCACTACGATCGGTCATCATGCTCTTTTCCATTGACTGGTGATTGGCTGAAATCTGTTATCTTAATTAACAATAATATAATTGGTATTTTCTTACATCCTAATTTTTTGAGTATATTTATCTTACTGATTTTCCGGAATTAATGAAGCATTTTAATAGAAAACTTGGTATTTTTATCGAATATAGGACCACTGATTATTTGTTTAAATACCCTATTTATTTATTTTTAACTATATAAATGCTGTTTGAGTTAAATGCCTCGAACGGAAAGAATAAGATAAGTTTTAAAAAAATAAGTTTTTCCCACAGTGATGGAAATTTAACTAGGTATCTGTATGTAATATATTACGGCCTAGATTATCTAAATTTGGTTCGGTTTAAATATCGTGAGCAGTTACCGGATGTGTGTCTGTGGATAGTGGCTCGTGAGTTTTTTATCTTTTAGTGCAGGTTATTGTTATATTATCGGTATAAAAAGTATACAACACTCTAATAACAAATGCGATTTTGATTTGTGCGAATACGTGTGAGTAACCTTTTAGTTTTAAGTAACATATTATGATTTTAGTGCACTAGCGTAAGATCACGTATTGGCAGCAAAACTGTGAGCTTATTATAGAAGTTATTAGGAGTTATTTACTGTTAATTAATTATTTTAGAGCCGTTAAATACTATTCTCAGTGATTAGGCTTAGTTAGGTTTAAGTTAAAGACGTTTTTTCTAAAATTATTAGTGAAATACGACCGCATGGATAACCTATATTTCGCAACGTACTCAGTTGTAGAAGTTAAATTCCGACGGCGCCATTTTATGAACAGCTATACTCTCTGTAGTGAGAGTATAGGACAGATCTACCAACCTTGCTTTTTATTGATATCGTACTTTTAATGTTAATGTAGTATTAGTGAATCGTTCTTTGTGAACTGCCAAGGAACTATTGCTTCAGAACCCAGCAAGCTAAGACATAAAAAAAAAAAAAAAAAAGAAAAAAAAAGACATATAATACAGCTCTTACCTTCTATTTTTGCTCAGGGGCCCCCGGCCCAAAATCCGAACGGCTTTATGCCAGACAGCCCGAAAATATTTTTTTCGATTGCGCACGTCGAATTTTTTTCCATCACTTCTGAAAGATAGTGCGGAACCAAGGAGTCATTCTAACATAAATATGTCACAAGATCAAAAGGAAATGGATGAAGAAGCGTTTTCCGGGAAACAATTTGGTCTTCGAGGCTCTCCCAACATCAGAGAACATACAAGATCTAGCAGAGGATGCCGCTGGAAGAAAAGCTGCGGATCGAGCGCCGAAGAGGAGACGTGAGAACAGCGTCGGGTCGGCGAAAGACGGTTTCCCAGAGTTGGAACTCCTTAAAGAAGAAATCCAGACATTGCTGTATCTCTGCCGGGCACATCCCACGACGAGGAATATCATAAAGAACACGGCACAAAGAATCCACCAATAAGTAAAAGAAGTCTAAAATGCGTTGTGAGACCAAGTTATTGGAGCTCCGCAAGAAGATAAATGCACGGAGACACAGTCGCCCAAGGCAGACGTGGCAGCATTGCAGGTCGTGCTAGAAACTGGACAGGTCGATGATCTTCGGGAAGTAGTGGAGAAGAGATGGCCTGTAATTGCACTTAGGAGCGAGACCTCATAAGTGCAATTACGTGCTGGTTGTCGACGGCGACGGACCTGAAGTAGCGACGACTGTCGTTGCTACCTAAAATTGCTAACTAAGTTGCATTGACATTATCTTATACCTTTCGGGGGCAGGTAGCACAAAGAGACATAGCAGTCAAAACTGCAACGGTGGTAATAGAACAGCAGGGCGCCACAAATGCAAAACTTCTGCGACAGGTCAAGGAGCCGGTGTACAAGGAGATCCCGGTAAACATACTTGTAGTGAGGAAATGGCGAGGTGAGGAAGTGGAGGTTCGCCTTACTGCGGGATCGAAAACAAATGAATGCCTAGAAGAGAAGGTACGGCGAAGACCCCCAAAATAAACGTTATCGAGAAGGGCTCCACGTCCAAGATGGTGACAGTCCACGTAAAAGGCCTTAATGCGGAAGCTTTGAAGGAAGACGAAAGGAGGCCCATAGGTAAGGCTCTGGCAGGTGACACCGTGGCGAAGATAACGTCGATTAGACCGGCCTACGGTAGTTAACAGAACGCCTTTGTAGTGCTACCAGCCAGTAAGGCCACCAGACCTTGATCTTAAGTGCGACAACGAAAGAGCAGTTGCTCATAGGGTGGCAGTCCAGACGGCTTGAGATTCGGTGACAGGACTCCTGTTTCCGTTGTTGGGGGAAGGACCATGTGGCAGCATTGCAACAGACCAGACCGTAGCAACTGCTGCTACAACTGCGGTGGACAAGGCCATATTGTATTATACGTGAATTGAATTCAGTACATACACATTGTTATTATTTATTCAAGAATGTAGTGGGCACCGACTACTACGGTCATTAACCCTTGTCAAAAACTAAAACATTTTCCTCCTTCGTGAAATAGTCAAGGTCAAATGTCAGTCATGTCAAACAGATCATCCGGAAAAACAGACTTGTGCAAAACAACAAAACCCCCGAAAACATCAGATGAAAAGGGTATATAGGGCCCTTTTCACTTAATATGTGCAATCGTTTTCTGTGGAATATCGTTAAATTATCAAAGCGGGTGTAAAGGACCCGAAACTATTAAAACACATCCTTAAAAAAATTCCTCAGCAACACTAAAACACTAGAACACACAACTAAAAGAAGCACAGATGGAACACAAACACAGCTAAAAGGGATTTCCATGATTATTCATGTTAATGAATGAATCATGTTCTTTTACCTGTACTATATTACGTACAAGACGTACTGTTTACAGTTAGTTCAGTGTGCTGGTTTCGGCGGAAGAATCAGAAAAAGTACCATCCCATGATGTTTGGCTGAGAGGTGTGCTTGTTCTGCCGTACTATGGAAAGTTGGGTCCAGAAAGTATTTATAAGGAAGACAGTACAATAATTGGAAGTGAAAGAAAATTAAACCCCTAAAAAGATGAACGTCTTTAACAGAATATGCGGGGTCTTCGTACTAAGCAAGAAGAATTTTTTGCTTCAGTTGCTGGATCTGCATTTGACGTAGTAGCTGTGACAGAAACAGCGTTAAACTATAACTCAATAACACCTGAGTATTTTCCAAGCGGCTGGAGTCTATATTGTGCTGACAGGGTTTACAAGAACACCAATAAAGTAAATGGTGGTGGTTCTTTGCTGGCTATCAGAAATGGAATACAGAGCTGCAGAAGAGTGGATTTGGAACTTGCAGCAGAATGTGTTTGGGTTGGGATGAAATCAAAGAATGGTAGTAATTTATTATTGGGTAACCATTATTTCAGTTCAGCTACTCATCCAGATATAATTAAAAACTATGTTCAATCAATGAGAGAGGCAGTATCCAACTTAAACACCCGAGTTATGATTGATGATTTTAATATACCTAATGTAGACTGGAAGCTATCTGTGGTACACCCCAATGCTCCGTTCTCTATTTAAAATAAGGCGTCGATGACATTTAGTTTTATGGATGACATGAACCTGTGCCAGTATAACTATATTGAAGAAAGAAGAAGAAAATTGATACTTGATTTAGATCTGTCCAACTTTGTAGGGAATTGAAAAAAAGAGTTTTGTAGTTGATTTGGAAAACGATTCGCTTGTAGAATTTGATGCTCCGCACGATCCACTCGTGGTCATTGCAGAATTTGAAGAAGCTGTTACCGATTATGTAAGAGAAGACCTGAATTATAGAATAGGCTATTTTTATGGACTTTTATGGACCACCAGTCTGTTAAACATGCTGAATGCACGGTGATCTATGATGCGGAATCTGAGGACAAGGCTGCAGTTGGGTTCTTGAAATTCTTGGTAGTATATTAGAGATGTATATTCCCAAAAAGAGATCGTGAACGAGCAAATATCCTCATTGGTTTTCTTCAGAAATTCTGTAAAGGATTAAGCGGTCTTTGCAGAGTTGAGGAAGAAGGCAATGATTTTATTAAATAGAGATCTTCAGAGACGGGCGGACGAAATTGAAGATGAAGTTAAGATGAAGCCCGCTAACTTTTTATATATGTCAACTCCTAATTAAAAGAATCCAAACGCATCTACTCATTAAAACCGAACATGAGATAATAACTGATGCGAAATGAAACATAATTTTCTATCTTTTCGCTAGATTGTGGTAGAGTCTTTCGTTCAGTTTACCAAGCAGAGACTTTGAACGCTGATTTAAAGAATTTTATGCCGCAGGGGGATATTGATATTCCGGAAGTTAATGTAGAAACTGCAGTGAATATCATTAGTGAATTAAGGTCTTATGCTACTGCTAGTTACGATAATATTCCACTGTTGTTTAGTGGGCACGTCGACTCTATTGTTTCAAAGGCCAGAAGAAATTTTGGATTGCTTCTATGGGTTGAAAGAAGATTTTATACAACAAATGCAACATTAAGGGTGCATAAAAGTATTTTTAGACCCATACTCTAGTACTGTTCCACGATATTGAATTACAATCGGAACAATAGCCCTGCAAAGGTAAAAGCGATCCAGAAAAGTTTATCAGCCTTATGCTATTGAGGTTTCTACAACGGAAGTCTGTTATTCGAGTATGATTACAGGGTTTGAACATCCTAACCCTGTAAAAGAGAAGAGCAATGTATGATATGATATATTTAAATTATATAAGACTCTTAATGGAAAAATTGATATTACATATCGAAAATAGGAATTCGAGTCCCAAATGTAAATGTGAGAAGAAGAGACTGATTTGTTCACAAAGACACAGGTCGATTGGGCCCATGGGCCCACTAGATAGATGTGTTCTAGTTTTGAACGACTTACGTAGAGGAAATGACGTCATGTATCTGGTTCAAGACCTAATTAGTTTAGGAAGATGTTACTTGAAGAAATTTATCGAAATTGAAGAATGAAGTTGCATGGATAACTAAATAAGCAGCGACATTTGACAGGGTGTAGTTTTACTTTACTTTAACTTTACTTTTGACAGGCTGCAGCATCATTTTATATTAATAGGGTTTTAGATAAATCAGTTTTATTGTTAAATCTTTCTTTTGAGAAGTTATAATTGTTCATGATAGATTACAGTTTTCCTTTTCCCGATAGATCAAGTGTAGAACGTAAATTAAGAAAAGTAATAATAAATGTTGTCAGTATAACAATTACTCGAGTAATTGTTATCGCAATTTACTCGAGTGTCAACCCATAGAAAAATAAAAGAAGAAAAAATTGTTATTCATTCTCCAGGCATATATCTGCATGTTTTCAATATTTTCAAGAAAAATAAATTTTGGCAACGACGGTCTTTTGATAACGATAAACGGGGTAGTGAAAATTTTATTAACTCGACTATTGTAAAGCTGAGTTTAGGTAAGGATACACCTGATATAAGCCATTTAATAGGTTTTCATTAGATAAAATCGTTTCCCACATTTCTCATACTTCATTACTTCAGTATCCAACAGAATAAATCAGTAAATTACCCACCAGAGCTATCCTATTCGATTACTTATGTTTTCCTTTTAGTTCATGAAACATTAGATCTACATTGTGTTCTTAGTGTGTAATTGGTAAATTTCTGGGAAATAAGATGACCTTTTTTTTTTCTTTTGGTCGGTGGTGAAGGAATGCCATTTACACACGCCACACCGCGGTTGTGTCGAGCTCGGACCCAGGACACTATTCGTCAAGGGCTAGCTAAGAAGCTAACGTGTTGTTAGGCATATATAATCTGCCCCATACCGACTAAACCTCCCTCACCGTTCTCCTCCTCCCCGAGACCGGACCCGTAATTAAGCATTTCTCAGCCTCGGGGAGGTGCCTTTGGGTTCTGAGGTTCCAGAGTCCCCGTGCATCATCATCGCCACCCATCCGAGCAAGCCCGGACAGATGACAACTCAGCAGAGGGCTATCCATCACCCCTTCCCCCTCCGGACTGTTTCTTCACCACACTATTGTGGGCTTTATCTGTGTCCGTCTTCTTCATTTTTCGTCCTTGGTATCTCACACTCATTCGTCCATCACATTCATTCATCTTAATCCACACCACACTTTTTTTCTCCCTTTGGTGTATGTGTGGGTGTTCGTGTATGTATGTGTTCACGACTAGCGTTCAGGAGTCCCCGCAAGCAGGGACGCGCGGGACTCAGCAGGAGGCTGTCTCTCCCCCCTCGACTCCACCATTCGATCCGTGAAGACTCCAATATCGCAATCCTCTTTATACATCTCAGAAGCTAGTCACAGTCTCCTTCTCCTGGCCTCAGCAGCCTTCCCGCTCATGACCTGCGTCGCAAATCCGTCCACAGCTCTCCAGCACTCATAATTGCTCAGCATGTAAGGAACAACTTCTTCGGGACTGAGTCCGGCCAGCCCAGCCATAGCTCTCTGCTGCCGCCATTCCGGGCAATAACATAGTGTATGCTCAGTAGTATCGTATAAATGATTTATATTTATCGGTGAAAAAGACTGATTTTATAACGCATTTTTATATTTTTAAAGTACTCGTTCTGAGATTTTGAAGAAGGCCAGTAATTAATACTCATGTAGTTGAGACAACCAAATCGGAAAAAGAATTACTGAATTTTGAATTGTTTATACTTTTCAATGTAGTGAGTTCCATGAATCTAAAAAATATTAAAATCGTGTTTAAAATTTTTGAATCGGTGAACATCTGTTTTTTTTAATCATAGAAAGACTTCAGTTAGAATCATAAATTTTGTGTTGTCGACTTTATCTATTACGGGACTGAAGCTTTAATTTTTTTTTTTTTTTAATAGGATTCAAAATACTGAAGGTCGTTACATCTCTATAGGGAGTTTGATCTTATAAAAATTTTACTCTATCTTAGTTTTTCTACATTGTTATTACTGAAAATAGAGCGATCTTTTTTTTTAATTTACATTTTTAGTCTTATATATTTCAGAGTTAATTAAAAATCGTCTTTAAATAAGGTTTTATTTATTTTAGAAATCATTCTGCCTCTATCTCTGAAATTTTTACAAAATATTTATTTTATTTCTTTAAATAGATTAGGTAATTTTATTCTTAATATACTGTTACGATAATTAAATAGAGTATGTTTTTTTTAATAGTAATTAATTAGATTTAAATTAGAGTTTTTATTATATAGTTTATCATTTAATCATTTTTTCGTTTTTCAGAGCACTTGAATAAAAAAATATACTTAAAATACAGTTGACGTACTTGAATAATAATAAAAATAAATAAATAAAATAGAATAAATCCGCTATTATCAAATACTAGGCATCCCCTATCGCGACTTCCCTCACGTTTTATTCCTGTAGAATTTTAAAAGTTCCTTAAATATTTTTTTTTTTTTTAGTAATTATGTGTCGGATGTTTCTCTCATAGTTATCGCTATTCACAAAAAACAGTGTAAACTAAAAATTTATATAAAGAATGTGTTCCCGAAATCAGATTTTTAATGAAATCAGGATGATATTGTAGTTGTTTAAGAACTACTCGTACTTTGCTCCCAGCGCAGCAAAGACCAGGAGTTACATTATTCCGGTTTTTGTAATTACAATATTTACATACGAGTATTTTAATCGTATTGTCTATTCGAATAACTTTCGAATTCAGATAGTCAATTTCATGGTGATAATCAAAAGTTTACAACTCGATTTTGAGCCGAGCGTATAAGTTGCTCTTCAAGTTTTTAACAACGTTCTGAGGTAGAGAAAAGTCGGATCACTTTTCTATGATCGTAAATTATAGTAGCCTTAGAGGTTCTTCTTTCAACCTGTGATCTCACCGATCTAGGGTTACGAAAATAATAGCAAATTGAGAATAGAATCCATGCCGGTTATGTGAATCATTTACCCTGATGGAACCTCTTTGTTTCGGATATTAAAATCTATAGAATGCTACTTTGCTCGCTTCAAGATGATTTCTAGCGGGCCACCGCCAGGTTATATGATGGTATTAAACTTACTAAGTAAGTGCGTGTGTGCGTATGAAAACACTTTAATAAAGTGTACGGTAAAATTTTCAGCCTATATCCAGGGAGTGTATCGAGCTTCTAAATTTTACTTTAATAAATTATTTATTAAAAAAAAATTGAATATGAGGTTTTAACTTTTTTTCTAGCATCTTAGTATAAAGCAGGAAAGCAAAGTGTTAAATTTTCACGAATTTTTATAGACTTTGATCAGTCTATTAAATAAACGAATATATTTCTCCTTTATGTAAGAAATGAAATACTTTGAAAAAGATAAAAGTTATTTTAAACTTTTTAACTGGGGAAGATGTTAAATTTTTTATTCTACTTAAATACCCGAAAGTAAATCCTAAAATCCTAAGTTACTTTTTCTTTTTTTTTACTTAACGATTTTTGCTTAATATAAACAAAAAAAGATAGAAAGGATTTGAAACGAAGAAACATAAAAAGAAGTACTTTTCAAACGAAGAAAATATTTGGTGTTTTGTACAGGAGAAAAGGAGATCGTGGTCAATAAATATTTATTATTGATTTACTAAGTGAATTCGGTTTAAATTCTATAATTTGAATATTTTAATTGAGATGAAAAATTTCTTCTTTCTTCAGATATGACATTGTAGAATTTATTTTTTGAAATTTTATTTTAAAAAGTCAAAATCTTAACATTTTAAAATTTTTTTCACAAATATTATTTATTTTATTGAAATATAATTTATACGGTATAAGCCTAAAAATACTTGGAGAATTTTTAAATATGACCGTGTGAAGTGCTTTATACAAAATCTTACTAAAAATACAAATCTTTAAAAATTATGAATTTTAAATAATAAAAAATGTCATGTTATCCAGAACCTGTTGTTAATCGAATTAAAAAAAAAAGGGAAGTTTTTCAGAGCAACATGTGTATATTTTATCTACAAGCTTTACTATTCTTCAGCTTAAGAGATTTCAATGCTTTTTTTAAATTTATTGAACGCCAAAATTCTATGGTGGCCGGTTGGAAGCTTTTCTTTCAACCTAAAAATTTGTTCTAACCAAAAACTGGATTGTCTACATAAAACGGGAATATATTTTTCATTTCTTTTGTTATTATTGCTTAATACTGGATTTTGTAACGTAAAGATATACCGAGTGCAAAAATTATTCGGCGGATTTACATCAAATTTACTTTATTACATTTAGAATTATGATTTTATGTGCGGATTTTGTTAAACAAATGTACGAAGTCTAATGTTATTTTTTGTACTTCTTAATATAACTCAATATGAGCACCGCCTACATCGCTGTAAACGTCAAACTCATAATCCACTTCATTCCACACTCTGGCGAGCATGTCTGTAAAAATCGCTTCCACAGCTGCTGTTATTCTATGGTGTAGGTAGTCAGGTAAGTGATCTTTTTTATATACGATGTCTTTTACGTAGTCCCAAAAGAAGAATGCCGTCGGCGCCAAATCGGTACATTACAGTGGCTAAACGGTTGAAGCTTCTCTGCTAACTAGCCTTCTGCGAACTTGTCGTTTAGCGCAGAACTTCTGCACGGCTGGAAGAGCTCCATAGTTGCCCGTACTTTCAATACGCAGAAACACAAAGTTCTCTAACTTTTCCGAATATACAATCTACCCGTAGAAAAAACAAATGGTCCAAAAATTCGATTATGCATAATACCACACCAGATATCCACTTACGGACTGGTGCATAACATATTCCACCGATTCGAGTGGATATGAGCCCCATACTTGATAATTATGACGATTCATGTCCCCGTGATCGTAAAAGTTGCATCATCAGAGAATAAAATGCACTGCAGTTAACTTTCATCAGCAGAAATGAAGTCTGTCATAGTCGTTAAAGATTGACCTCTTTGTGGCTTATCGTTAAGTTTAATTTCATGGAATAGCTACGTTTACATGCACAAAATTTCAATCTTTTGAGAATATCATGGATAATGCTTTTATTAATGTTAATTTGACTGCTAAAAATACAACTGAACTTTTTGACTTCGTTGGAAAGATAGTCGAATTCTTTCTGTGCTTTCGACGCTTGTTTTAGGCCTACTAAGGTGAGTTTCATTTAGAACGCTTCCGATTTGAAAAGCCAATTCCCAACACTTACCTATGCTTTCGTTTTATTTTGTTTCTACAAACCGGTGCACGCACTGTGCTTTCTCTAGTGGCGACTCCATGGTGTGGATACTCGGAGTCATAGTAGTTTAACCAGTGCAACAATATATCTCAGCGGCTATCTGGTGGAGTATATGTAAACAAAAACGTAATTGTTATCACTCTAAGATACACATAAAACACTATTTAGTCCTGTAAAATAAAACATTTGGGTGGGTGTGCGCGCGCGCGCGCGTGTGTGTGTGTGTATACTACAAAAACAAAACCACACATGCATAGTAGTACTTTTGACTGACTATATTCGAAAACTTCAAGGTTTATTCAGTTTTCAAATCTTGAAAATTGAATAAATAATAAATATTAACTAAGTACTCTGGAAGCATTCTGGTTATCTATATATTGTAACTCGTAATATATATATATATATATATATATATATGTATATATATATAAATAATTCCCACTCCAGCTCGCTGGGCTTCCATCGCCCTGACTGGCGGACACAGCTACGAGAGCCAGCCCAACGCGGGATCGCTCGAGGAGAACCGCCTCAGCTGCGCCGGCGAATGATGACCGACGCCGACCCGGCACTGCTCTGGGGGTCTCCACTACCACCCTGATATATATATATATATATGTATATTTTGTTACTACCAGATGCTTAAGCTAAATCATCGGGTATGCGATGCGAGCGGA
>JAAAKQ030104949.1:0-14258 GCA_010016005.3 Zanna intricata
GTTTACATTCTGGGTACGTAATCTTTCTACGCTTTCTATCTCTAGTTCTAATAAAACATTTATGATGGTAGAATAACACTTTTAGCATAGTAATTATGCCATTTTTTTATGGTGCATTCCACATTAAAATTTATTTCATTATAATTTCACTAATTGTTTTTACTTTTGTCAGTAATGATTGATTAATATTACCATTATCATTGATTATGTTGAAAACTTTCAACATAATTTCAATTTTGACTTGGAAGAACAGTAGAAGATCTGTGTAAACAAATGAACCCTATCATTTTAACATAAAAATATATATACAATAAAAAATTATGCAGATACCACCAACTGACATCAAATATAAATTTTATTAATAATTAACTAAAGAGAAATAGCATCCGGGAACACAGTATCTCATGAGGAAACTAAGTCCTGAACTAATTTTGTAGAGATAAAACCTTAATTCTTCCAGTATCATTGTGATTATAAAAAAATCTATGGTATATCTTAATCCCCAGGCATGATATACCCTGCTACAATCATCTCTACTTTTTGAATACTTAATGTAAGAAAAGTTGACTGTTAACCACATCATCTTAAATATTAACACTACTGTCTCCCGAGTGGAAGAACTACTTCAACGACAGGTAAAGAAGCAACATTATTAAATTTGATTTTCACTTACAATTGTAAGTGATAATGTAATACAATTATCGCTTCAGACACTTTAACAAAGGATCAGAGACATCAGTACAACCAGATTTAGTTTCACTATCCTGAAGGAGTACTGCAATAGACAATGAAGTCTGTGTTTCCAACTAATTACACTATTTAATTTTTTATTTAATGCAAAAATAAATAAGCAAGGTGATAAAAGCACTATTCTTTGCAATCTTTCTGCAATCATATTCAGATTATTAACAAAATTATCTAAAAAAAAAACTTACTTTTTAATAATTGCTTCATATGATCAGGATGTGAAAACTTATGACGCATTATTCCTGGCATTGATTCTTCTTCCTCTTCTTCTTCAGAACTTAAATTACTAACAGTAGACAACGCTTCTTTTCCATTTAATATACGGGTTGCAGGCTAAAATCAAACAATAAATAAGACATTTAACTTTCGGTTCTTAAAACAAACCTCTCTAATCTACCCGACCAGAAAGCAATCCCCTCCCCTTCCTTTTTAATTCTTAACCCCTTTTTTTCTGTTTGTTACCAGAAGTTACTACTGTCCTGGAAACTTCTAGTAATAAGTAGGGTAACCAATTAATAAAACTCTATAAGAAAGAGGGACAACTTTATCTCAGGGACCAATCAGAGACTTCTTAGCTGGAAGTCGCATGAATAGCCAAACTAATCGTTGAGGTTCTTGTCAGATAGAACTGGAGTCTTCCTATTATACCCAAAATTAAAACCTAGCGACAACAGTAAGAATAGCCCAAAGTAAGATGACAATTCTAAGCTGGATGAATTTCAATTCTAAAATAACAAGATAATATTATGCATAAAGAATAATAAGCAAATAAAAAAATTATATAAACCGTTTATTAAAATAATTACAAATAAAAAATATACACATAATAATTCAAAAAAATTGGTAGCAAATTGAATATCACAAAAACTTAATTTTAAAAGAATCTTAAATTTTGGAAATTCTTTTAAAAATGTAGTTTCAAATTAAATCTGAGTAAAGGAAAATAAAAAAGGACCATTTGTTTTATACGAAAAACATGATTTAAAAAAAAAATTAAATCAATTTCTATCAATTTAAAAAAAAAAAAAAATTTATGAATTATTAAAATACTTTTCAATTCAACGTTCTATATCTACCAATTTGTAAGAAACTTAAAAAAGATCTTAGTATATTAGATTACACTGATGGGGTCCCTTACATTATTCTGGTGAATCCCACCATCAGAAATAAAACGATTTTCTTTTTCCTTTTATTACTTTGATTTTACTGTTTTCCTGTAGTTAAGTTTGGTTCTTATACATTTTAAAGGTTTCTGATCTTTTTTAAAAATTTGTTTATTGCTTCCGATCACAATGGGGTGGCACACCCTGAATTATTTTAGATACTACTTGGCATAAATTTGAATCTTATCCAAAAGCAATCAGATGCAGTTCATTAAGGAAATAGACTTTTTACATTCATATATACAAACTGATATGCAACACATTTTTACATATATGAACATTTTAAAAGCATCACAGTACCAATTAAACCATTAATGAATATATACAAACATACCAAAGGGTTTTTAATTTTTATAGTTATTTCATCATCTACAGTGATTTCTTTAGTTGTACATTGTGATTTCAACGAATTATCATCAGATTTTGGTTCTTTCTTTTTCTTTCTTTCTTTATCCAGTAACTTACGTATTTTTTTACTTTGAGAAGATTTTTTAACTTGAAATATCTCCCCGTCATCAGCTGTAAAATAAAAAATATAAAATTATCGGTTGCATTATTTTACTAAAATTAAAAATGTGGATTTTTCATTTTGAAAGTCACAAAATCTTTGCTACTTAAAAATGTATTAAATTTTTATTTCTATGAATACAAGTACACCTTAAAAAATCATAATTAAATTAATACAGAGCATCAAAAAGATAACATAACCAGAATAAATAAAAAAGAAAATACAAGGTTCATATTCAACAAATATATGCATCAAACCACATGCTTTAACAAGTCTTTTCATGTTGGTTGAACTGTTCTGCGATGTTACAACTGAAACTGTAGAAATGGAGTTAAGTATATATTCAATTTATTAAATGAATGAAGACTACCTTAAAAAAAATTTCATAAAATAAAATTCAAAAGCAAAAAGGATCGCAGATCCAAGTGATAAATCCTTCTTTTTCTGTTTAGCCTCCGAACTACCATAAAGTATTATTTCAGAGGATGATATGTATCAATGTGAATGAAGTGTAGTCTTGTACAATCTCAGGTTGACCACTCCTGAAAAGTGTGGGTAATTGAAACCCAACCACCAAAAAACACCGGTATCCACAATCTAGTATTAAATCCTAGTAAAGATAAAAATTTTTATACGATTTGAATACTAGATCGTGGATCCCGGTGATCTTTGGTGGTTGGGTTTCAATTAACCACACTTCTCAGGAGTGGTCGACCTGAGATCATACAAGACTACACTTCATTCAAATTCATACACATCATCCTCACTCATCCTCTGAAGTAATACCTTACGATAGTTTCAGAGGCTAAACAGAAAACAGCGAGATCCAAGTGATAACAAAACCTTAAGAAATTAGCACAAAGAAATAAAAACGTGTATTATTTCCTCCAGGTTGTCGTATCCATCAGCGTTTTATTATAATCCAGAGTAATATTATAAAATTCATTCTAATTTCTTAATGTAATGCTCAGCTGTAACAGATTGAAAAAATGGTAGCAAAAATTTAACAAACCGCACCAAAATCCAATTTTCAGGAACGAAAAAAATCTGTTCTTTAAGTAAAACATCCACAACATTTTAAGAAAGCAAGAAACCATCAGTAATGCCAGTCATTTTATCTGGTTTTTTAAATATATGCGCTATATCAAGGCAATATAGACAAAAATATTTTTGCATTTTAAAAGGTTCCATAAAATAATCTACATCATTTAGAAAGTCTCAAAGTGGATTATTTAGGCAAATATGTTGTGAATGTAAATAATACAATAAACTACTTGAATCACTAGAAAATCTTTAAATGAATTTTACTCCAAAATGGAACACAAAGTTGGAAGCTGCCATTTTGAACTTAATAAGCGACCTGTTCTCCTACCAGTAGAAGTGCATCAATAAATTCCATTGTAAGCTAGTGCTAAATAGTATAGTAATTACCTGATAAATTAAATACTTCCTACACACATAACAATTCAGTTACAATAATCTTATAACAAACATTCATTTATAATTCACAACTAATACAAAGACTTGTTAAATATAACCTGTTGTACATGTTACCACAAACAGTACAGTGTACAACCTCATTATAATCAAGATCTTGCAGAGATCAAAAATTGTCCTGGCAAATATTTTTTAAAGGATTTCAAGCAGAAACACAATGTAGTAGTTTAATTTAAATGGATTATTTCAACCAGATAACCAATTTTAAGGCACACATAGTCAGAATATGCAAAAAAAAAAAATTTGCTTATATTCATTATGAAAAACACTCATTAAATTAAAAACAAAAGTGAACAGAACAGGTTATATGTAAACCATATTACTATTCAGAACAATGTGTTGAACTTCTAAATTCATTAAAAAAATTAACATTAAGCAAGTTATGGAAAACTTTTTTCCAATTGCTGCTAACTTTATGAGCACAAAAATCATTACACAAATTGCAGTGCAAAAACATTACATCCCTATTAGAAAAAATTACAGCCAGAAATAATTTTTAAAAAAGTAAGTTGAAACCGCATTGTTGAAAAAAATTTGTAGAATGAGTGAAAGTTTATCAGGAGAAGGTTTCCTGATTTACATTTAGAAGATATAGAGAAGATAAACTGCAGAAGGAGTATGATGTTTTGAAGAAGAAATTTCAGAATTGAAAGGAGAACATGACAGTGAAATGATGAAACAAATTAAGAAGTACAATTGTCTTAAAATAACATAAATTTTCCAAAATAGCTGAGGAAATCATTGAAATTTTTTTCACGTAAAAACCAGCATACCACACTTTTGGAGAACAAACAAACACAAACAATTTTTCTGATTCATTTTCTCTTGTTTGATACAAAATATATAAAATTATGTTTTAATTTTTTCCAATTATTACCCGCTTTGAAATACAAAATAATAAGAAACATTTCTGATATAAATGTGGTATGATCATTTAGTCAGAAACACTTACCAAATGTCTTAATTTATGAAACATTTTACTGGTACACTTACACCTATACACTTTCATCAGTTAAATGACAACCGCATTGATGCTAAAAAATTCATATTTTTTATTCATATAAACAGCAAATATCAAAAATATTTTTGTGAAGAAGACACCTCAAATGAAAGTGAACAATAGTGATGAAAAATCAATATTTATTTATGTATCCCAGGTTACAGAATAACAGCACAGTGACATATCAACAGTACTCTGCTAAGGTCACAGCATCTGTGCCCAGTCTGGCGCATAAATGTACCAGTAAATGTGTAGACTTGAGCAGACTCAGGCCAACCACTCCTGAGATGTGTGATTAATTAAAACCCCACTACCAAAGAACATCATCAGTATCCACAGTTAGCATCAAAGTCTATATTGTATCAAAAACTAGTATTTTAAATCTAAAATCTGGATGAAATATTTTTTTATTACTTAATTCAATATTAAATTGTCTTCACCTAATACAGTGTTGGTGCAACCATGCTTTAACTTAGTAGTAGTTTTACTACACACCTTATACACATAGTAGTATATCTGTGCAGGAGCAACAGATCTGAGTTATAGATTCAAACAAGTCAAATCAAACAAATGAGATATTTGTAGCCTGAAGAAAATAATTTTTTTTTTTTTTGGGACGGTTCAAGATACTGCTGAAGAACAGATTATGATGCCAGAATGCCTGGCTTGTATTCCTGTATGGAAATTGAGAAGCAACATTTTAAATACATAGGAACAAATTTGAATTTACCAAAAAATTAGATGAGAATTGTTAAGTATAATTGTATTACTACCTACAGTTTTCTTAGAAAACTTTAAATTATATGTTATTCATACATTTCAGATATTTTAAAATTCAGAAGCATCATATAATTTAAGTTATGAGTTTCAAATCACAAAATTTTTTCTTCAGCTCAGTTGTTTGGATAGTTGGGAATTCTGCCATTATATAAATAGTTCATCTATCTTTTGTTACTGTAGTGGTAATGTGCCACTTACAGTAACACAGGTAATAATACCCAAGGTTAGGTAAATCTTATAGTTTCTAAAATTAAGACTACATAATTGAAAAAATAAATTATATTCCATTTTTGGTTCATTTTTATATAAGATTTTCTACATACATAAAAGATTCAAAATATCTGAGCGAATTACAAATATGAGGGAAATGAAACGTATAGTTCCTTTAAACTTCCAAATGAAAGAATATTAATAAAAATAAAACAAATATGGTGGTAAAAGTCCATTTTGTTTATGGACAAAAACTTAAATTTATTTTTCAACATAGTGGCTACTTACAAATAGATATTTCTTCCAAGAGTGAACTAATTTTTCTCTTTCTGTCAATAGAGAATTGGCAGCAGCGTTTCCTTGATATAAGACCTCACAGAGGCCTTCACTTCATCATCCATTGTGAATTGAATATTATCATGCTGCAGAATTATTGGCTCCATGGATTGTGAAAAACAACACTCAAGTCTCCTCAAGTGGTTTTACAACCAGCAAAAGGAGGCAAAAAACACCTCTTTTTAGCATTTCTCACTGATCGACCACTACAAGGCTTTTCTCACTATTCACTTTACCGGCTTCTGATGCACAATATTTTATTAACCACCTATTCGCATTACTTTGATCAACAGTTTCATCGCCATTAAAAGCTTTCAAATGAATCTGTGTTAAAAATTACTGCACATTTTTTTACATGCATTAATGCAGCAGCATATCAACTTTATAACAGTGATCCAAAAGAAAATGAGAGGACCTGGGTAAGTGAGTTTTGGAATGTTAATAGCAGAGGAACGAAACTACAAGATGGCAGCACCTGTTGCTTAGTGAAACAACATTATGTTCTGTTATATTCCAGTCGCATATTACATTTTTCAGTTTCCCCTGATAAATTAAAAACACGGCTTTTTCTATTTGATGATAAGTTTTGTAAGGTTGTAACATGATATTAGTTTTGGGCAAAAAAATTTTTTAATGCAGTATATCATAATCTAAAATTTTGTCTTTTTGATGGGGCAAAATTGATACTGCATTATTTAATTCTTAATTTTGTTTTTTGATGGGATTTCTTTAGTAGCTAAACATTTTGAATTTGTATAACATATATTTTTATATCAGCTAAGAATATTATTTCTTTCTTATTCTTTTATGACCCTTAGGATAGTTTTCTCCTTTGATAATAAACCTTAATTTGGTTTATAATTTTAAATACACAGCTGTACAAACAATTCCAAACTGGCTTTTTAATAATTCATAATATGACATATTTTAAACATAAAATATTGCATTAAAAAGTTGATAATATATAATAACATACACACAATTTGTAAAATTATAAATACAAAAATAAATACACTTCGACAATCTCCAGAGAGGAGGGATAGTGTCTCGGGCCTTCCATCCCAGGTCCCAGGTTCAAATCCCAGTCAGGAATGGCATTTTTCATAAGTTAAATGTTCATATCACATTCCCACAACACAGACTTTAAACTCAGCTTTGACAAAACTAGGATTCAGAAAAATTATTTTACCTTGAAGTAAAATTAAAAAATGTGGATAACAGAACTAAGCATCATCATTATATAATTAGAATATAGTAATGTTTTTATACAGTTATTACATTAACACATTGACTGGCAACCCAAAAATGTGCTATTCATGAAATAAACCTAATGTAACATATTTTCCCTGGATACATGACATTTGTAGTTTTTTTAAATGTTTATTCTAATTATTTATGAGGTAGAATATTACAATCTTATTTTGTTGGGTAAAATACAAACAAACACAGCACAAAACATAAATCTATAAGGCGAACACAAATTTACAATACGAGCTAATATCAACCAATATAAAACCCAGATTGGCACACTCATTATAATCTTTATATAGCTTGACTTCCATTTTATAATGTAGGGGAATAAATATTTATTTACTGCTCTTCTAACCTCCTTGACAGTAGTGTCTCAATCATTTTCAATCTGGAAGATCCCAAGTTAAATTCTAGCAGGCAGGAAATTTCTCATAGGCTACACATTTTCTATTCATATTCCACATACAAGCATATTTCATAAACAATGTTCAATTAATATTAAAAAAGATAACCTGAAGGTACTAACGCTAATCTCAAAATTAAAATCTCACAATTAAGTATTTTATGATAAGCATATGCACATCAACGATGCTATTACATATGCTAATAATACTGTCATCTAACCAAAAGTTAAGTAGTGAAAATAGGAAAGTTAATTTACCATAGAAATCGAATTTAAATGATAAAAATCACTTGTTACTATCAATGATACAATTTGTAGGAAATAAATTACGCTGTAGAACAATACTATAGAAAATTTATATACATACATTTCTTTAAGCCGACAATATACTGTTTAAAAACTATGTTACCAACCACTGCACATTTCAAATCAGAAGAGATCACACTGACCACACTAGAGTTGAATACAACTAAGAAATAAAATGTTAAAATAACACATATTTTAAAAAACCATACCTTCATTCCATTCTTCCTCAAAACTAAGCACAGATTGCTTTTTTACTTCTTTTTTCACCTTTTTATCTGACGAATTCTTCTTAAATCCAATATATTCAGTGTCCCCTTTAGTCTCTACATCTTCACCGTCGTTTTCATCAACACTTCCAAGTTCTCCTCGTTTTCTTATATTACGTTTAGGTTTCTTGAAAAGAGACATAATGTCTTATAACCACCCAACAACGACCAAAATTCTTCAATAATCACGAGCTAATACATAAATACACAACGCAAACGCCATATTGTGAAAGTACTGCCAACTGTTACAAATAAAAATGTAACAAAAATTGCTCCAGTATTCCTATCCCGTAGCATTTACATTTATCTTTTGGCAATATTGTGATTTTTCAGTTGCTTCTTTAACAAAAGTTATACAAATTTGATAGCCAAGAAAAACAAACTGTAAACTGACAAAATATATTCCTCCTTAAAAATTTGTTGTGCAGTTCTCAATAAACTCGTAACTGAAAGTAATATAAGAAACATATGAAGCTACTAGGAATTAACATATGAAAAAACTGGTATTTATGAACGATTTGCAATTATTTATTGTTGATACTAGTTTGTCAAACTGACACAAATATAAAATAACTATTTATAAGAGAAGGTGATAAGCCGTTTTTCTTTTCATTTAATAGTTGAATAATACCGAAGCATTCCCAGACCCCTGACAATGGTGAAAACTGGTGATATAAACAAGTACGCTAATTTTCTACTCTACCTTTTCAGCCTTGAATATAAGTTATTTAAGTATGTCAATAATAACTACGGGATTTTTATATTGCGAAATAGCCAATTACAAATGCAATCAGATAACTTGGTTAAAGAAAATACAACATCAACAATATTTACACAAGAAGAAATTAAACAGTCCCTAAAAAAGACTCTTCACGAAACATATACTTGATAACGATTTTCAGAGCCTCTTCGGACTAATGTTATTTTCTCAGCCCCCGGCTAATGAGAAACAAATTCTAAGGTATGTTACATAAATGTTTAAAACACTCAATCAAAATATTGTAATGAAATTTTTGCTCCCTTCAAATGTAATCAAGACTAGATGTTCATAAAAAATAATTAATTTAGTACTTAAATGCAAAATTCTAAGCCTAGTTTTTCAGATATTTCCTATTACAATCGCAATTGTAACCTATCATTATTTTCTGTGAAATATTGATTAATCACCGACCTTGTTAACAGCGTGATTGCCATGAGATCCTATATTGAGTCTCACTTTGTGTAACGCCCCACAAGAAAAATCTAATTGTTTTTTTTATGGCCCTAGGAAAATTATATCTAATGGCCTCCCAGTAGGGCGTATTTTTTTTTAATAGTATTAATGGCATAATATATCATAAAATAGGTTTATACATCACAGATGCTGTTACGTTATGATTAATTAAACTTAAACATACGATTTCTAACTTAACTTAAATTACAATTTACCCATAATTTTTATTTATATTTGTTCAAATTCTTGCTAGATTAAATGTGTAACAGCTCAATTTTTAAAAATAAAGTAATTACATAAAAAAAATTGTAGGGTTTATTGACTAATAATTTACAAAAAAAAGTCACCATAATGTAATTTTTTTTTATAAAATTAAAAAATTTCTGTACATAAAAAATATTCTAATAAGCTATGTAATAACAATTACTATGAACTAACAAACAAATAAAAATGTAAATTTTTTTTTTTAACTTAAAAAAAACACTTAACAATAGTCTGAACATATTGAGTATTTATTATGCACTTCTGGTATGTCACTGTGCTTACTTTGTTCCAAATTTGGTGAAACACTGTTTTTAACATGCACTATGACCATTTTTGCTTATAAATCTTATACCTTTTTATTAACAAATAATAAGAACTCAAATTTAAGCATTAATACTAGGTATTAGCTTCTAAATATTATTCATTAACCTTTTGGCTACGTCTGGTAAGCATGTCTTACCAGTAAGCAGGTGTTAAGAAGAATCGTAATATCTCGACACAAGTATGCTAGCGAGCTGATTTTTATACTGAATGAAAGAGAAAATTCTATACTTCATAACACATAAAAAAAATACTGCCAATAAGTTTTTTGGTAAGTACTTCTACGACAGTTGCGAGGAACCGATTTTATGCATTTTTATATCAAATTTACTGATAACTTGAAAAAAAAACCTTAGAAACCCCAAAAAAATAATTTTCAATTTTCTTTAGCGCGAAAAATTTAACACATAAAAATTTTGTTTGTACCGTATGAATCACCAATTCTTTGTTAACCTACCCTAACTTGTTGAGATTTTTCGTATCAAAAACAAACGAGAAATCGTGTGCGCAACCCTTGGACATATTTGCATCGGCCGTCTCGGAAATTTTTTCCGTGGCGTAAAGACAGACAGTTTTTTGTGTTTATTTTATATAATCATTTTTTGACCGATTTAAAAAAATTTTATACCAAATTTACTGCAAAATTTCAAATTTTAAAACAGTGTAATAAAAAACATCGGTCACAGATCACTTGAAAAAAATATACCTTAGAACCCCAAAAAAAGTTTTGAATTTTTTTTAGCGCGAAAAAATTTTCCAAAAATTAACACATCAAAATTTTGTTTGTACCGTATGAATCACCAATTCTTTGTTAACCTACCCTAATTTTGTGAGATTTTTCGGATGAAAAATAAACGAGAAATCATGTGCGTATGTTGAAAGTTTTTGCATTGGCCACATTTAAAAGTATGGCCGTAGCCAAAAGGTTAAAAGTTAACTCAACAGGACTCTAAATATATCAATTTCTAAGTTAGAATGTGATGAACATGTGTTTGTAGAAAAACATGCAAAATGAAATGCCATACTGAGTCTCCATATCCTACAAATTAATGTGGTGTTAATAGTATGCAATTTAGATCTAATAGCCAGTCAAATAGATTCAGAAAACTGGTGGCAGTCAAGTTGTTAATTATAAATCCTGTGAAGTTCATGGTTACAAAACATAGAAGTATCTACATTTATAACAAAATACAACACATTTTGCGATTTGGATAAATACATGGTTTAAAATATAACAGATCTCCAGCCTAATCCTGATTTTTCGCAACTCATAAAAAAATCTATGGTACTTCATTTATTACATTGTTAGCTAATATTACTTAGAAAGTTAACAAATATTCAAAACTATTGCAGCACATTTTGTAAAATTCAATTTGTATGCTATGGCTGCCCCTGTTATGAAAGATAACAAATCTATGAACATATAATTTTTTTAATTAAAATAACTGAATATTTTAGGCTACATATATGAAAAATTGATTTCCCTATATGATTAATTTTTTTTAGAGTTAATACATTGTTCTTTTTTTTACTTGCATCATTACTCACATATAAAAACTCCAACTTTCCTGGCTATACCATTAATTTGATTTTAGAATCAAAATTCCCAAATTTCAAATAAATATTTTTTATTTTAGGGGCTTCCTTACTCTGTAGGGAAAATTAAACAAAAATTTATAAAGAATTTTTATATATATAAACATTAATTTAAAAGTAAACTGTTTCAAAATATTTTTAAAAAATACAGAATAATTTTTATGAAACTAATGAAAAAAATTGCTTCTTACTGGGAGTCCGGAATATAAGTGCCAAGATACTTAAATTTTAATAAAAATTAAAAGTTATAGCCAAACAACAAAATAGATTTTTTTTTTTTTTTGAGGTGGGGAATAAATTTGAAGAAAGTTTTCTGAAAATATCCATTTTAGATTTATCTAAGTAAAAATATCTCTAAATCTAACACCATCTTCAATAAAGGCTAAAGAAAAAAAAAATTATAGTTTAGTTCTGGGTCTATAATTACTAAAAATTGAAGAAATTTTTTGAGAGTTCTATATATGAAGTACAAAACTTTAAACAATCTTTTGAAAAATATTTAAACCATAGAGAGGTAGAGAAAAAGAACATATACTTGTATTTCAATATTAAGAAGTGGGGGTTGATTATTTATATATACATTGTAGGTAACATATTTGCTTTAATAAAGTTATCTCTAAAATACCTATGAAGAAAATCAGAATTAGTTTTTTTTGCGATTTCCCCCACCTCCCCAAAAAAAAAGATTAATACCCCATGTATGTAGAAATTACAAATTTTCATTGAAACTTTTCAATTCTTAGTTCAGCTTAAAACTGAATGTTTTAGACACAAAAGAATGTTTAATGATACAAATTTAAAAAGATCTACAATCTCTTAGTTTCTATAGAAATTCACCCAATGCCTATTACACCATCAATTCAATTACACTGTAGAATGGAGCAAACTATTCTAAGATATTTATAAACAAGCTTTCAACTTGCACCCAAAGCATGGGTGCAACATTAATGATGCACACATGTAACACTAATTCTAGAATAATTTTGATAGCAAACTCTATTTAATTTTGTGAATGGAACTGGGTATATGCTAATTTCAGAAAAACTGAATAGTAGATAATTCCTATTTTGTCCAAAATGAAGTCATTTTGTACTAATGTTAAACTTGAAATTTCAGAAGCGTAAAATATGAATAAATATTATCTACTATGTATAAATAATAACTACAGCAACTTGTATTTAAGATCTTTATTTTGTATTAGAGATGCCCTGTGGGTGAAACCTAAAAGGATTCAAAAAATTAACAAATTAGTCTAGAAGGGAATTTTTAAAAAATAACTTAGTAAATGAGTAGCCTAATTAAAAATGTTAAATGCTGTTCTAAGTATATCGGTGAAAAATATAAGATACACAATTTTTACTGGATCTACTTCAGAGACAATTCTTTCCATCTCTGAAACAAAAAAAAACCAGAAAAATGTGAAGGGAATCCTAAGCAGATAATAAATTAAGTTTAACATGTAATGCCATGGTAACTAAAACCAATTTTTCCCCAAATTCCAGAGTATTCTCCGACCACTTTACTTCAACTATGCTTAAATATACAATTTGCGATATTAATGATTATAATGTAAAATATAAACTTATTCAATGAAAACTGAACAAAACTTATAATGTTTTTAAATTCTTAATTAAAACAATGATAGCCAGTGCCAGAGTAGAACAGCAGCAACACTCACTGAGCAAAGATGACTGAAAACATCTTGAAGTTTTTATAAGCATTATAAAATTTAGTTTAGTTTGTTACTGCAGAAATTTATATTTTAAATTAATGTGATTTGTTTATTTATATTTCTGGAAACAGGGAACTATGATAAAAAAAAACTTACCAATTTCTATGAAATAATATGGATGATATGTATTTTTAACAAAATCAACTCCCCACAGAAACAATATTTACCAGCATATGGCCAAATCTTGTAAAATTTAAAGCAGTTCACTAAATGTAGGAAATCATTATCTCATTTTGTTTTTTTTGGGCAACTTAATTTTTTTTTTCTTAAATGAATAATGTCAACATTATGATATAATTTTTCATTAATGGCATAACAGAATGCTGTGAATCTCAGTTATAACAATACCTGTATATTCCTTACTAAACTACACTCAGTTAATCCAGGTTTACAGTACACAGAGTTGTTCAACATTTACAATTGTCTAATTAAATATTAATTATTTTACACAGAAGCCCCAAAATTATATTTATTACATTTATATAGCACTTTTTAACTACTTACAATAACAACCAGTCTAATTTAAAAAATGGAACGGAACGCAAGGATGTCGGAGGGTGCAATACCCTCCTACTTTCTCCAGTATATGGGCTTGCGCCCTTTGCTGCTGTGTAACTCTACTGAACTGGCGGGTATACATAAATAAAATGACTGTAATTCGTTTA
>JAAAKQ030105005.1:0-14257 GCA_010016005.3 Zanna intricata
ACGTTTTCAGGCATATGTTTATTGAAAACTTTTTTCTTATTTTTAGATATAGAATCCGTTTCTGAGAGATTGCCGTGCAGTTTTGATACACTCTGTATATATATTTTTTCATTTAATTTACATTGAGTTAAAATATAAATACAATATATCTTTATTTAAATTCTTTTTTTTATTCAAATAAATGGATTTAATGCTTACAGACAATGAATTTCAAAATAAATACCCACATAATTTGTTTTTTGTATTTAATAAAATTGTAACATTTTCGTGTTTCATAAATTATTTAAAAACTGAACGAGATTGTATGTAATTATGTAACAATAAACAAGTATGATGAAGGTAGGTAAAGAAAGGTAGGACGTTCCATATTTTAATTGGAAAAATCCTCCCGTTTATTAATCTGAAAATATATATTACAATGACATGTATAAATATAATATACGGACAAAATATGAGATTATTCTTGTATTTAATTAGTCCTATATTTAATTAATATATAGAACTTTATCGTAAAACATGATCAGATACTACATGACTTTATTTGACCATATTTTAAGAGGACCAGTTAACGGACCAAGGTAACATATTCTTCTAATTAAGAATAAAGAAAGGGAAAACAATAATGAAAAGAAGAATCCAGAAGGAAGTAAAAGGGATTCTTTTCTCAGAGTAACGAGTCTGTTTAACAATTCGTTCTTTGTAATACAGACAATAGTATCTCAAAAACGATTGTTGGATTAGATAGGTAACCGAACCGGAATAAGAATTTATAGAAAAAAACTTAAGGGTGCAGAATTTCAAAATTATTACGCTTCATCAATTAAAGGAATCAGGCGGGTACTGGTTCTACAGGCCAGGGGATGTAAGTACTGCCAGAAACCAGCGGACAGAATCATTAGTTCTGCGAGGCCGTGTTCAGCGTAGTCGTGATAACAGGCGATAACAAGAGTAGTTTTGCGAGGCCGTGTTCAGCGTAGTCGTGATAACAGGCGATAACAAGAGTAGTTTTGCGAGGTCATGTTCAGCACCTCAATCAATAAGCGTGTGGTAACAAATGAAAATTACGTCACGAGTATTTCCGTTACAAGACGTTGTTTGGTGAGGTATTGGTAAAATGTAATGAAAGTTACAGTATTATATTCATTCATAAATTATGGTGAAGTTCTTTAATAAATAATAAAAATAACAATACTTGCAAAAATTGAATTGTATTAACTTTTCTAGATTTTTATTAATGCAACATTAGGTTCCAGTAGATAATATAAGATTTTAATAAACTGGACAGTGTTCTGGTTTTTACAGTTTAACTATCAGTAAACAAATCTTTTTCTTTTATTATTATTGCTATTTAGTTTATTTATATGTCTTTAGGGTAAAATATTGCATTTATAAGAATATTTTTTTGGTAGTTTCTCAATATCCTTGTTGAACAGCGAACACGCAATAATATAATCACGATTCCCAGCATTCACTGTTCTTTATGAACAATCACAAAGGTTGTGTTGTCTAATGTACACCGAGGGTAACTCATATATACTAAGGATATTAAGAAAGAAATACGTTAGATGAGGCATGAAAATCAATTTCAGAAAAACAAGATACGTTATGGTGGGTGAGAATGAAAAGGATTAAGTCGCAGAGGTGAAAGTGGTGCAAAATTGTGACAAAATTGTGTAAGATTGATTGATATCAAAGCTAGAATTGGTCAGGAAAGACCGGCGATGGGTAGTTGGATAGCTTACTCTGAATATCAATGATAACAGAATGAAACAGATGTTATATAATGTGGTAGTTAAACCTATTGTGACATAGCTCAGAGTGCTGGTAAGTGAGAAAAATAATAGGAGCATTTAGAGGCTTTTGAAATTTATTTTTATAGATGAAATTTAATTTATAGATCGTACCATCTTTCAAAACTGGACCGAATAAGGAACGAGGTAAATTAGAGATAGGTTAAAAAAAACCAACTTTCTAAATTAAAAGAATTGAAGAAAAACAATTAATTTGGTTTGGACATGTTCAACGAATGAGTAAAGAAAAGTGGCCAAAAAGGGTGTTAGATTGTTGTCCTTGAGCAAGAAAAAAGAGAGATGGACCCAGAATGACGTGGTGAGAAAGGGTGCTGAGGGTGATAGAAGAGAATGTGTGGGTATCGATGAAGGATGACTGGATGGACGGGAAAGTGTGGAGATGCGGGATGAGGAGCAATCTGTAGGAATCCCGCTTTATGTAAAATGACCATATAGAACATTTATTTTCATTATTAATTTTTTATTTTGTTATAACGGTTGAGTCTGTTATTAAACATTAGCAATGATATGATATGTTAACATAATATTTTATTAAACATACAATTTTTAATAGTAAACTATTAAAAAATTGGTTAAAGTAAAAGAAATAAATAACTACATAATGATAATCTATCAGATCGTTCTGAAACCAAACAACTCCCAAAGTTACTGTTCAAATATTTTAAAGATGAATATATTTGAATTTCAACTTCATTATCGGTTAAATTAACTACGGAAGAAAATATATACAGATTAGTTTAGAAATATATTATTAACTTTTAAATCCCCACCACAAAAATACCTTAAAATATTCATTCAAATAATATGATAAATTATATAAAATGATTTAAAATTGTATAATTAAAATAAATCATCTTATATTGTTAAAAGAAAATCAATATTTTACTTCACAAAGTTAAAGTCAAACAACAACAAAATTTATTCCGATGAATTGTATTAAAATAATCAATCGAAAAATCGAGTTCTGGTTAATGGTAGAGAACCTCGGTTACACCTCATAATAAGTTCTATTTCAGGCTGAAAGAATAACAGTTTTCCGAAAAATTGTCATATTTCCATGCCCTTAGGATACGCGGTATTTTTTAATATTCTTAACAAAAAAAGGCAATTATTGATATGGGAACAGCTTACAGATTAACAAATGTTTTAACGTTAAATGTAGTGTTAATACCACGTTACTTATTAACAATACGTAAGTATCAATTAAAAAAAAATAAAAAAGTTCTTTTATTACTAAAACTAAGCAAGTACAGTGATATTTTTATGAAGATGCTTAAACATGATTCATCATCAGCAGCGATACTTCCTGTCATATCTAAGAGCTGATAGCTGACTCGTTTCATATCCCGCTGACAATTTCCTGCCCTAACTTAAGGTCTTCTGCCATTCGAATCAATGTCCCTAACGTTTCTCCCCTCACCACTTCAATTTGATCGAGACATATTTACAGCTTGACCTAGCATAAATCTAAAGTATCATTTACCTAAGGTATCTTTTCAGTTTTTTCGAAGGCATCACCTAATGCCTTCGATTTTCCATACACGAGAAGCTTCTTAAAATTTTTGCCGGGCCTACGGACTATTTAGCCGAAAAAGCGGAGAATGCATTGGAAGCATTATTGCTGACAATCTCTTCTATATATCCAGCTCGTTTATAATTGTGTTGTTTATCCTTTTTTTCGTCCATGCCACGTAAAGCATTCTTTTGTGAGCCCACATCTTGAATGAATTAATTTTCCTTCGGTTTTCCACCTAGATGATCCAGGTCTCAACACCTAATATGACTGCTGGGAAGACTAATACCTGAAGTAGTCTCAGCTTTGTATTCCTCGTGATTGCTTTATCCTGCCTGCCAACTTCCTAAGCAACTCCTTTTCCAAGACAATTCTTCTTTGTATTTCAGCCGATGTGCCCCCAGCTGATTGGGGATCCTAAATATAGGAAACTGTCTATCTTTACAAAAATACACAACGCATCATTGACCGGAAGATCGTTGGCTCTGTTTACGATCATAACTTTTGTTTTTCCAATGTTTAATTTCAACCCTAGTACCTCACTTTCTTGCTGAACTACGGTTGAGGATCACCTACATTTCTACTTCAGAGACTGCAAACAGGGTCGTATCATTAGTAAAGTAAACCTTGGTTATACACCGTGGTTGGTTATACGCCGAATTCCTATTAGACTTTTAATGATCACTTTGAAAAACTCCAATTCTGTTTTGATTCATTAGCGTTAATAAATTTAGACGTTCATTAAAAAATATATTAAAATAAATATAAATTATAAAATAAATATAAAAAGTATAATTATATATGAAAATAAATTATAAATAGATTCTTTTTTAATATAAAAAAAACATATTATTTTTTTAAATTAATGATCCTGTAAAAGGATCATTAATTTAACACATCTTTTAAAGGATATATCCTATATTTCCTATAATTAAGAAAAAAATATTGTTAATAAAACTACCCAAACAAATAAATCGATATTTCAATAAAATAATTAATTAATCAGTTTAAAAAAATGTCTATGATTACCAAGAATTGATGAGATAGTATTCTTAAAAAATATAGTCAAATCGGACAAGATTTTGGAGTTATTAAACTGATATAGATAAAAAAATGATAGCATGGTACGGGTTAAGTCGAAATAACTGAGAAGTAAAATCAAAATAAACCCACTTTATTAAAGAATATATATAACATAAAGGAAATGGAAAATTTAAACAGATATTTCAAGAAGAGAAATCATTAGTAAGGAGATTGGTAAATGAAACTGAAAAAATGAATAAACGATAAGTATAAAAAAAAGAAATGATATAAGGATAAGAAGTGATAAAGCTAAACATATGAAAAAAATTTCTGCTAATTTTAATTCCAAGATACAAAATAACAGGAAATAGAAAACTAAGCAAAACTTTATTCATTCAAAATTTTTACCAATAAGTCTTTAATTTTTTTTTTTATAAGAATTATTATGTTAACAGCCAATTATTTTATTATTGTTATAATCATTATTTTAACCATTCCTAGAAAACATCCAATTATTTATTTATAAATGATTTAACGAGCAGCTTTATAAATATATATATATATATATTTCCCCTACAATTAAAAAAAAAAAAATATATATATATATATACGTAAGCTGGTAGAAATAATTGTTTTTTCCATCAGTATTGAAAAACAACAAACAGAGTAAAAAAACATATATTAAATTGTGATAAAATAAATGGTCATAGGAATTTTCGAACAAAATTAATTTTATTATAATTGTATAACAGAAATTACCTCCCTTTTACTAAATTGAAACAAAAAATATTAAACAAAATAAGTGAAGGACTTGTTATACCAGTTTATAACAAAGCAGACCAACCTTTTTGTCAGTTTCCTTTGTCAGAGTTTATTTACTAGAAGATTGACGAAAAACAAGATTTATTGATTAACTACATGTATAAATAAATATTTTTAAATCTATTAATTAATTTAACGTCATTTTAATTTAATACATTAAATTTCTTGTATATTTAGACAAATTTAAAACAAATAAATTCAACAACTAATTTAATGAAATTTTAACACAATACCAAGAGTTTTCCTTGCTGACTGTGAAGAATGAATGTAAAACCTACTAACTGAACCAAAACTATTTTGTAATATAAATGATTTATTTCTTTATAGTGACAAAACAAAATAATTTACATTAAAAGAGATTTTTACTAGTTAGTATGTCCTTTAATTAACATTACAACATTTAATTAACATTAAATACATAATAATCCTATTATGTATTGAGTTAACCAATAATTTATAGTTTTCTATATCATGTAAACTACACCTGTTTAATGATGATATCAGGTTTTATTTAGTTTTGCAAATTTTCCTTAACGTATCCTTACAAATAGACTATAGAATTTGAAAAATATTCATATATCTAGTGAATTTCCAGGTCAGTACTTTCATTCCACTGTCCTTAAAAAAGTTTTACTATATATTTTTTAAAATATGTGACTGTGAGATATTTTGCTGAAATACTATTCATTCATCAGGTTGATATTAACTCTGGTAACACGCTTCGCTCCAGTAATAAATATTTTTCATTATTAATCATACCTTTGCAAGGTATAAGTGATCCTACATCCATTAAATGAAAATTAATCCCAAAATATCTTTCATAGAGGATGAATTACTGTTTTTTAAATTTAACTTTTCACAGTCGGCTCTTGGTATTTGCCAATACCTTGGTAAGTACCAAGAGCCGATCTTATCTTGGTACTTGCTTATTTTTATAGTCTTATTCCTGAATAAAATTTCATTCATCAGAAAGAAATAACTTTCTCCACTTTTTCTTAGTCAAATATTTATATTTTTTAACTCATTCAACTCGTATTTTCACTATTGCAGATGTTAAAAACTGTTTTTTTACTGGTCTACTAGCTTTTCGACCAGCCTCTAATTATCTCCGATGGACCGTTAAGACATATATTTTTACTCCGATTTCTGGAAGATATTTTTGAAAGTTCAACAGGATTTTGAGGATTTATCTTACTTTCTCTGATAAAAAGTGCACATGCTCATGAAGTGCACAAGCTCCGGTGTTCTTTGGGGGTTGGGTTTCAATTAACCACACTTCTCAGGAATAGTCGACCTGAGATTGTACAAGGCTATACTTCATTCACATTCATACATCCTCATTTATCATCTGAAGTAATGTCTTACGGTAGTTCCGGAGGCTAAACAGAAAAAGAGAAAGAGAAGCTCATAAAGTATTAGCTCTTTTCTTCTTAAAATTTTGTTACGGTTAGAATTATTTCAACTGAAATAATTTCATTTTTCAGTTGACTACTGATGCTGTTAACTGAATTTAAACTCGTCTTACATCTGGTTGATACACGTACTGTAAATTAATATTTTTCATTTTAAACAATCATACTCCTCTTACTAGGTGTTACGCTTATTATTAAAAGTTCTCTATTCGCAAAAATATACAGAATGTAGAAAGTAATGTACAAATATATAAAAAATATGAAAAACAAAAAAAGAATTACAATATAATAAAGTTTTCGTACTTTTTTGTTATCCCAGCACCAATTTTTTTTATCCAAATTCTTGTCAAAAAAAAAACGACATGATAAATGTATTATTACAAAGTATTAAAAAAAATATATGTTTGTCAGCGAGCAAAGAGAGCCTAGGTTAAGTTTATATTATGTTGACACCGTGTATTGACGTATCGTACGTATAACAATATAACCTAAGCTTGCTTCGCTAGCTAACTTTGTCTAAGTAACGTTAAATAGATATATTATATACAACTTATTAACATCAAATTATTTCTATTGCACCTCACTGGTTTTATTAAGTATTTATTATCACTTATTTCTGTTTTGTATTTCTTATTTTTCATTAAAAAAATGTACTTCTTCCACCTTAAATAAACGTTATTATTCATTTCCTCATGAAATCTCAAGAAGTTGCATTAAAAAAGTTGAAAAGATTGGCGGTACGGTAACGACAAGTTTTTTTTGTAAAGTGTACAGTTCTTGTTTCACTGGTTTCATATGTAATAATGTAACTAAAAAAAAGGCTATACACATTTTTTCTGTTTCTCTTTTTCTGTTTTAACCTCCGGAACCACCGTAAGATATTACTTCAGAGGATGATATCTATGAACGTAAATGAACTGTAATTTTGTACAGTCACAGGTCGACCGTTCATGAGATGTGAGATTAATTGAAGTAATTTAAGATTTGAGATTACTGAAGATTAATTTCCTCTGAAGTAACACCTTATGGTAGTTCCGGAGGCTAAAGAGAAAAAGAGAGATTAATTGAAACCCAACCACCAAAGAACACCGATATCCACGATCTAGTATTCAAATCTGTATAAAATTAACTGCCTTTACTAGGACTT
Organism: Zanna intricata; assembly: GCA_010016005.3. Lineage (NCBI taxonomy): Eukaryota > Metazoa > Arthropoda > Insecta > Hemiptera > Fulgoridae > Zanna > Zanna intricata. The sequence continues at coordinate 7,729 of JAAAKQ030105005.1, forward strand.
GAATAAATGTACACTTAATAAAAAAAGAAAAAAAAAAAAACAGTAACTTCTCAAAGATTTGTAAATATTTACTCAGCTTTATTTGAAGGAAAATAAATTAAAACAGGCTAGCCAATCACGAAATATAAAAATATTATTCTTATTACAATTAATTTACATATCTCACACCAAAGTTACAATAATTTGTTATTTTATATTAGCTGATCAATCTTTCTGAAGTTACCTGCATTTCAGTGAATTTATCATGCCCATATGCTGTAGTTTACTTGATTCCAGCAAGAAGGCAATCGTAAATCATCTCATCTCTCACTTTGGTTAATAAGTCGTATATTGTACTCTGATGCCTAACAATTTAGTTTTTCTATTTTCTTCCATTTATTTCCTGAAAATGATTATTACATTTTTGAGGTAAATGTTTAAGCATAAATAGTAGCTTAAAATTGTTTGGTAATGCATCGAACATCCATAAGCACTGAAATACAGATTACACCTTGATCCATTATAAAATTATCTCTTCTCAAGGGAATTTCATACCACTTTCTATTCTATTCTGGTACAGAAAAAAGTGCAGGAAGAACAAAACAAAAGAGGAGATACTGCTCTTTTTATATTTCCAGCTTCTCTGAGTTAACTTTTATTTCTTTTATTGTATTTAACGCATCAAATCCTTTTTTTTTTTATACTTAGAACTAAATTACAATTTTTTTTGGTAGAATCTTTTAATAATATGTAACATGTAAGAAAAATAATTGTATGTAATTTGATTTAAACAATAAAATAAGAGATTTAAAATTAATTTTTTTTAAATTTTTTGTAAGCAATTATATTTCGAAAAACTGTGAAATAATTTTTTTATTTTTTTAGAAATTTGTAAGCTTAACAAAATGATTAAAATTTTTTTTAAAACTACATATTTTTATAAGTTAGAATTATTCTCTGGACCAACGTGAGGGCAAAACTCAAATTTTTTTGCGTAAAAGTAATGAGTAAATAAGTCATATTTCATTCGATGATTATGAGATAAACCAGATGTCACCTGGCTATTCATACAGATTTACTAAAATATTATTTATTTATTTATTATTATTTATAAATAGATCGGAAATGAAAATAAAATTAATAAAAAAATCTATAGCATTATTATAGTTATCTTGTAAACGAATTGGCACTTGGTAAATAAAAAACGAGTTTTGTTATTCTGTCTAGCAATATGAAAGTATTATAGATAAAAGGAGCACGTACAAAGCGAGAAATGACCTTCTATTCATGATGGCAGAAATCCAAACAAATTCTCCCAGCTCAAAAGATCTGATCAAACCTTTGGCAAACGTCAATAAACTTAAAATGAAGTAAAAAACAATAATACAATATAATATTTTGAAATAAAACAATATATATATATATATATATATATATATTTTCTGTTGATTCGATCAGTGGAGATAGTATAAAGTACTATAACTGCAAACTGACTGGGGAAATTAAAAGAAAACAAAGATGCTGCATCATGACAGTACACCTTGTCACACTGCACTCAATTAATGGGTTTTTGGCAAAGCAAACATTCCTGCAGTTACTCAACTACCTTATTCATATGAGTTGAGTCCCTGCGACTTTTTCCTATTCCTCACATTAAAAAAATAACTCAAAAAACACCATTTTGATACAGTAGAAAACAAAACAAGAAAAAATGTTACCGACCGTCTGAAGAATACCCGGTTTTTGGGTTGCAACACTGCTATGAAGAGTGGGAAAACGGTTTGAAGAGTTGCGTGGCTTCCTAAGGGAACAATTTCAAAGGTGATAGATTCCACGTATTATTTTATTGTAAATAAAAAGTTTTTCTGAACCAGTTTCATTACTTTATTTATAGAACTCGTATTTTAAGAAAAGTACACGAGTAAATTGTATTGGCTCGACAAATACTAAATGTATATTTATCATTTGCTGTACTGATTTTAAAATAAGAAATTACTCCTTTTGTTAGTTTATTTTAAGGTATTCATATTTTTTTAAATAATAAATTCAGTTTTTAAATATTTTTATTTAAAAGCGTAGGCTGAGATAATTATAAAAAATAAATTTATTTTAATGTAATGTTATAATCAGTGCCTAAAAATTATTGTAAAAGTAACTGAAATCTAGCTATGATAAATTTAAAAAGAATTTAATGGATTTCATTCGGTTTAGCAACAAAAAATTAATAGATAGTTATGTAAAAAAAAATAAAGAATTCTAGTAATGAATGCGATTAATATAATTAGATTAATAGGTTTCACAATTTGAAAATTATAAGTTATACAGAATTCTATTTTTTTTTTTTTTTCTAATAACATCCGTAATTGTTATTTATACATTCATATTAATAAAAAAAAAAATTCCAAACTAAACTAAGTTATAGATAATTTGAAGAAATAAAAATATATTTATTCCTACATTAAGAAAGATAAATTAATTAGTTTCATAGAAACAAATTATACTATTTATACCTTATTTATATTTGTTATATATTAATATTTATTATTTCTTTTATATATACATACTATTTAGGAAAATAGAGTTTAATAATATCACAGAAAACTGATTATTAACCCTTTATAAACTCCATTAGAATATTAAATGTATCTTTAACAGGAATAATTTTGGTTAACAAATAATGGAAGCTAAATCAAGAATTTTCTTCACCCACCAACGTAATGTTTACGTCTACCCATGAAAAGGACAGCTGTTATGGATATATCAGCTAAAGTAAAGAATATGTCACGACACAAAATGAATTTTAGTCTCTTAAGTGAAATTTTATGTTACATAAGAACGAACAAGAATGTAATATAACAATACACCACCATGCGTGATAAAGTCATTGACCTGTTTCAAATTCATCATTACATATTTCTGCAGCTCTGCATGACTCCTGGAGACAATTAAATCATCTAAGTACAATGAACTATACATTATAATTGTAATTTAAAGATAAATACATCAGATAAAATATAATTAAGTTGGTTATTATTTGTTAAACTAATATCAGATTCAAAACAGTAAAAAGAAATTATTTACCAAGCTGTACGATAATAACTAATATATTTTGTATATTGATTGTTTAAGTAATAATTTTAATCAAAATCTGATGTGGATATCACATGACTTCCTTGTACAGAAATCTAAAAACAATACGATTCTAAATTATAATTTTTAATTAATATTAAACATTCAGATGTTTCAACAAATCTATTACATGTAATACAATATGTATTAATGCCTATTAAATTACATATTCACATGTTTAAAAGTCCATAAAATTCACATTTCACTAATAATAACTTCTGATTTTTTGTCATTTTTTTTTCTTTGTTGTTAATATAATATATTAACATATAATATATAATATATATTATATAGTATATAATATATAATATGTAATTATATAGTATATAATATAATTCCCTGAATTATTATTTTTGCAAAAATATTTTTACAATCACGGGTTAATAATTATTAATAAATAGATATATTTAAGTTAATAAAAAAATTAAATTAAAAAAAAGTTGAAAAAAAAAAGGATAAAGGAGTTAAATCTGATTCAAACCAATGTGCTTTCCCTGGTAAGATCCAAATATTTCATTAATTACAAATTTATTTGCCTATAACTCTGGAATCAATGAAAATAAGGACTACCAGTACCTACAATATGATAAGATATATCGTTGAAAAGCACTTAATGAGGGCGTATTAATGCAGTTAAGAAAAAGTCAAAAATACGTTCAAAATAAGTCCAATGTACTACGTACGTGCAGACGTCACACCGAAACTAATAAAAATTGATTTACTGATGGCCAAAACGGGTATTTCCGTTGAAATCTATTAACCGAAATTTTTCGCGATCAAAATATATCCTTTACTTCGTACAAAAAAGTAAAAACATTATCTTTTTCTCTTTTTCTTTGACAAGCAGCTGTGGAGCAATAAAAAATTATTACTTCATTTTGTTTTCAGTTCTTTTTAATTTTTCTCCTGTTTTCTATCATACGGTCGATGAACGTCATTTTTTTTTTTCTTCTGAATATATATTCCCAATAGATATTCTTTGTAAGTTATCTTGTTTGAAACCATTAAATTCTTTAATTTTCTTATTGAACTTGTTTCTGTTAATTTTTAAGTCTTATTTAATTTCTATTTATTTTAGATCTTTTTTTTGTTTGGCTCCTAATATAAGTTTTTTCAGTTTTCCTATTTTCAAAAAATTTTAATATTTTTTTTGTTACTCTTTTTTCATCCATTATCATATAGGTGGTCATAGAAAGTATGTTTTTCTAATCTCACCTATTATTTTTTAATAAAATATATATATTTCAAAGTTTGACCTTATCCAATAATTATCATCTTCTTTAATGATTGCACTTAATATTTTCTTTATAACTCTTCTTTCTTTCTTTTCTAAACCGTTTACTGAACCCTAATATCCCATCAATAGTAATGTTGGTGAACCATCAAGATCTTATAGTTTTACTAATTCGTTACAGTTTCTTTTAAACGTTTTTAGATAAAAACCTTTTGCTAAATAATATACGTTACCTTTTATTATTTAACAAATTCTAAAAGCTTATAATATAAATACGATATAATTAATAACAAAAACGTCATATCAGTAAGCATTTGTAAGAAGGATTTTTAGAAAAATTGTATGATTAAAAAAAAGGAGAAAAAAGTAAGAAAAGTGACTCGGGGATGATTTAATTTAACAACGTACGGATTCAAAAAGGACTTTGAAAGTTTAAAAACATATAACAATTTACTTAGATACAGATTTTTTTGAGGTTTCATTTCATAGCAAAACATGTAAAGTTTGATTCATACAGTTCATTAGTACCTTCGTAAAGGTTATTTTTACACGGATTTGAACACTAGATCGTGGATACCGGTGTTCTTTGGTGATTGGGTTTCAATTAACCACACTTCTGAGGAGTAGTCGACCTGAGATTGTACAAGACTATACTTCATTCACACTCATACACATCATTCCCATTCATCCTCTTATTGTCATTCAGCCTCTTCTTAGTAATACCTTACGGTAGTTCCGAAGGCTAAGACAGAAAAAGAGAAGTTCATTAGTACCGAATCCGGCTACCAATGTTGCCACCAGTGTTATTAAAATGGTTACATTTACTGGTACAGAAAGTAATTTTTAGTGATTAGTCAACGTTTCACGTAGTGGTACGATAAACGTCATAACTACCAAATAGGGTAGAGAAAACCCTCATAAAAGTACATTCGTGATAATCTTAAGGTCAATATTTTTTGTGCCCTAAGCAAATAAAATATTAACTTGTTTTTCCAGGAGGCAATTGAAAATGGTATCGTTTGTCTGGAAATTCTTAAAAATGTTCTGATTCCTCAGTTGCACAATGATGATCAAGAGAGACGCCATTAAAAGACGGGGCATCATCTCAGTACCGCGTAGAAGTCAGAGATATTCTTCACACTTGATTCCAGTCACATTGGTTGTGAAGGTCCAACCAAATGCATGGCCAACTTGCTCCCCAGATTTGACCCCACTAGATTCTTTCTTGTGGGGTTTCATTAAAGATCAAGTTTATGTGCCACATTTTTCTGCTGCTCTTGATAAGCTAAGACTTCGAACTACCACCGCAGCTGCAGAGGTAACGCCTGATTTTCTGGCTGTAATCTGCAATGAAATCATCTTCAGATGGATGTATGTTGCATTACAAATGGAAGCCACCACATTGAAGGTGAATATTGAGTGACAGACATGATGACATGATGTGTTTTCTGAAATGAGACCATGACCGAATCTGTACGTTATCTCAATAAATTTTTATATTATTTAAAATTGTGAAGTCCTTTTTGAATCACCAGGTACGTTTAATTTCTTTGTCTATGAATAAACCTGTATTCTAAGACTTCAGATGTTATCAGATAACAAAATATAAAATCCAAACATAAAACATAAAACCAAACGTAAAATCTTGTACCGGTTTTTCCTGAACAATTTTTTCATATTCAATTACCTAAATAAAAAATACTAAAATTCAATTACCTAAAATACAAAATACATCTACATTAAAAAAGGAATTTTTTTGTTTCTTTATATTTATTTAAAATAATATAACATGAAATAAATATTTATCATTACTGAGCTACTTAATTAGAACCAATATCTAAACAACCTAAAGTGTCAATTAGTCGAGTCATAGAGTTAATTAGAATAGTCTTTGGCCAAGTGACTGGTATAATAGCATTCCAAATTACCTCTCAATAATACTGATTAAATAATAGTTAACTGCATCCCACATCAATTAATTCGAAGTTAGCCTATCTCTAGGGATGTCATCAAGCCACTCATTTAGTCAGATAATCATAAATTACATCAGTTCAATGTATAAAATAATAATTTAGAGCACTGAACCGTTAAAATTCCGTATACCCGTGCATATTAACTTCTGTACATTGATGCATGCACCGATTGTATTGCATGCACACATTAGTTACAGGATATTTATATCATTTT
>JAAAKQ030105016.1:0-14257 GCA_010016005.3 Zanna intricata
ATGTAATCAGTGCGAAGGTCTTTCAGACGACTTCCGGTAAAGCCCTTCTGGGCTAGAAACGGGAGGGGTGGTGTGGCGGCTGGAATCGCCACTTGGTGGGTGTCTTCCCCTATGGTGGTTGGGATGACCTCAAGATTATAATATTATTATTATTAACTATTCAATTAAGATAGGATTCTGGATCATAACTAAATGTAACACGATTAAGAAAGTGCTTTTTTTTCGTGCTCCAATATTTAGATTACGAAGACGGCACGCGCAGCTCAGTATTATGCTTTCAAGCCTGTAACATACGTAAGCGTTTCCTTAAAACTTTCCACACAGTCATCATCGGAATTATTTGTTTATAGCTGGACTTCCTAACAGATATTTTAGGATTACGCAAAAAGTATTCCCTGATACGTTCAACATTTTTTTCAGGCACCACAGGTCGTCTTATACACTTCCCATTACACATATATCCGGTCATTTCAAACTAATTATGCCATCGACGAGTGTTATTATCGCTTTAAGGATCACAATTAAACTTTCTACAGAAGATACGTTGAATTGTTATTACAGAATCACATGTGGAAAACTGCAAAACACAGAAGACTTTTATGTTGAGGAGTCATCCACTGGTTCTGTCAAGCGAAAAAATAGATAATAACCGACGTTCAAGCGTGCAAATGAAACTTTTATTTATTTTCTTTGATTTTTCCCGTAAACCAAAATTGAACAAATCTTGCAAGAGATTTTATAACAAATTAAGATCCTGATATTACTTTTTTTACAGCCGATACATTTTTACTTCCTTGTACGAAGTAAAGGAAGTATTGTAATTACGAAAAATTACGGTTTTCAGATTTCACGAATATATCCGTTTTGATCATTCCTGAATGCATTTTGACTAGGTTCGGCGTAACGATTTCTGAACGTATCTCGCGTAACTCAGAAACTATTAGCCGAATTATGTTGAAATTTTGGATTTAGGACTTAAGACTTTTGTGTACCTCTCCTTTTGGTTACAATCGATTGGGCCAAAATAGTCCCAAAAAAATCTCAAAATCCAAAAATATTTAGATTTTGAACTTTTTCTTAACTGCAACAATAAGCCCTCATTGAGAACTTAATATCATGAGTAGTACTTATTTTCATTGGTTCCAGAATTATACATAAATAAAAGTTTAATTAATGAAATATTTGAATCTTACAGCCGCATCGGTTCGAATTAGATTTCAGCTCCTTTTTCTTTTTTTAATTTTTTTTTTTTTTTTAAATATAGTTATTTATTAATAATATATTAACCTGGGACTAAAAAATGTTAAAATAAATAATAATTTAACAAAAAAAAAAATTATCAGAAGTTATTGGTGAAATAAAATAGATTAAAATAGAAATAAACTAGATCGTGGATACCGGTGTTCTTTGGTGGTTGGGTTTCAATTAACCACACTTCTCAGGAGTAGTCAACCTGAGATTGTACAAGACTGCACTTCATTCACATTCATACACATCATCCTCATTCACCCTCTGAAGTAATATCTTGCGGTAGTTCCGGAGGCTAAACAGATAAAAAAAGAATGGACTTTTAAAAATGTGTACATATAATTTAACAGGCATTATTGCATATGTGTACATGTGATAGATTTGGTGAAACATCTGATAATTTTATATTACTTGAAAATTATATTTTAGAATCTTATTATATCTGGTTTTTCGTACAAGGAAGTCGTATAGTGTCCACATCAATTTTTTTTAATGGTAAATGCGATAAACTACTTTTATGTTCTAATCATTACAACCAACAAAAATTTCTTTTAAATACAGGAAATTCAATATAAAACTGATTAACTTTAGAAAAATTAAAAAAAAAAAAAAAAAAATTAATAATCATTAAACATAAAAACATTTAATAGTCATTCATTATACCATATACTCGTAACTGTAAAACCATCTTTTTTATGATTCGTGGTTCACAAGTTAATTTAAAACACGTATTATTTGCATAATAATTCAATTTAAATAAAGTACCATTTTTAAATAAATGAAGGAAATAAATTTGTCACACTTCAAAAATGTTTTCTTATTAATTAAAGCATACGCCTAATGATAACAAAAATGTTATGTTATTAGAAAAATAACGGAACATGCTGTTTATGCAAACAATATTCATTTTGACAGTAGAACATCTATCTATTGACAGATCGAAAGCATCTGTCTGTGTTGAAAATGCTTCGGCTGCACCAGTTCAAGAGAAAATGGCGACTAAACAACAAAACATTTATATATAATAATCATTATGTCACGTGAAGTTCATCTATACCACAGGATTTATTTACTAGGTACTGAGAGCTCACTGATATCTATCAGTAGGGGATTCCAGGATATAAAATATGTATATAAATGTTAAGACCACAGAACCGCTGCAGATGTTCCCCGATAAACGCTGCTTCCCCTACTAGAATAATTTAAAGGATTTCCAATTAGTCCGAGTAAGCTAACAAACCATGACAGTCAAATTTCAGGAATTCCGCAAATGACTGTGAGGCATATAAGTTATATTACAAATTCGTACAAGTTGCAACTATCACAAGCCACATAAACTAGCAGATAATAAAAAGTAATAGAATTTTTCCATATAATAAAGATGGATATGGAATATGAAAAGTTTTCTCCTTTCGTAATGAATATAATGGAACCACATCCTATTTAAGTAGTCACGTAAATATTAGCTTATAGCGCGTCTCATCTAAAGTCACCGCCTTCAGTTTATTTCTTTGAAAAATGTTTATTGTACTAACACTGTTATAAAAAACAGTGTTTGGTAGTTACTACCATCTGGATACTCCACAGAATCAGTTGCTTTTATAATTAATCGAAAATTATGGCAACATTTATTTCGACAACAAAACGACACCCCTAAACTGATTACTATGCAGATAGTTTACCGTTACTTCAACCAAATTCATCAACTCGAATCGAATATTGTCTTGAAGTAACAAAGACCACGTTTACTAGCGTTTTGTAAATAGTCGATTTTTTTTAAATTAATATTTACATAATCAGTCTGTATTTTAAATTTTAATAAATGGCAATTAGTAAATGGATGTATATTTTACTAGGTTATGTATATTTGAAATGTAAATCCATCATCAGTTGGACCTAATTAGTAGTACTTAAGAGTTGATTGTGTCCGGGTATGAGAGAATATATAGGTTGGTCATGCGCAGAAACCACTGCGAAGGATTAGCAATAAAAGCATTATTATCAAATAAAACCTGGTGTATTAGTTTACAATCTTTCTAAATAAAAACTTTTTAAAAATCACAGAAGTTTTCAAAGAGATTAGCAGCGGTATGTTACAAATGAAATCTTACCGACATAGATTTACAAATCAACATTAAAAGATCTCTCGTTACACTGCTTTCTTTTGATGGATTAGTATTAAATATATTTTAATGAACTCTTCACGTCTAATGGTAGTTTAATAAAATTTTAATTTCAAGAAATATATATTATAAAAGTTCAATTAAAAATTTAAAAAAGGGTTTAAATCAACTAAAAAAGAAAAAAAAATTAAATAAAACAAGCAGAATGAGTTTGTTAAAAAGTAATAAATGAACGTGAATGTAATAAGATTGGCAGATGAGTCAATAAGAAGATTTTAAATGTCAACCGTTAGAAAAGCTGAAAGAGAGAAGGGTGGATCATTAGGGGTATAAAATCACCCTCAAAAACCATTCTCTGCCGCTCTCCTCTTGCTTTCTCATCCCATAGGGAGGGAACTTCAACTAATCTCACGGTCTTAGTTCGTGACTTCGTTGACAAACAACCCACTCTTTAAAAGAATTTAAATTCTATTCTTCCTTCCCAATTCCATTACGATGGTACGTTCATATCTAGACCCATTTGCATATTCTTATAGCAACTTCTTTAGTATGAGAGACTCGAAACGTTGAAACGAAAAATGGGCATGCGTATCAGTTCTTTATCTATGTTGTTATCTATTCACCCCTAACCTCATTTCTTTATAACGCAACCATCTAACAGAACCGAAAACGTAAACGGGTTTTCCAATTAAACCTCTAAGATTCCTTTGTGACACTCTTTTCAAATAACTTATTTATGCTGAATATTTTATTAAATTTATTTTTCTCTTTAGAGCCTTTTTTTTCCCATTTTTCTGTACAAACTATAATACGAAACTACGTCTCTTGACACAAATGAAACGACTGGGAGTATCTTACTTAAATGCATATTTACCTCCCCATTAACTTATAATACATAACTTATAATTCCTTATGTTACTTAAATACGGTATTATTATCAGTACCGATATATTAGTAATGTTAAGATGACTAATTTTCATTAATACTATAATTATTAAAATGAGCGCATCAGGCTGATGTAGTGGTAAACTCGTCTTCGCAAAATCTTTTATTTAACAGCTGATTTTCGAATTCGAAGGTTTTAACATTCAAATTCTAGTAAAATTTAGTCACTTTTATATAGATTTGAATAGCTAGGCAGTGGTGGATACCTGTGTAATTTGGTGGTTGGGGTTTAATTAAACAAAAATTTCAATCCAAAGCCACCAATATAGGTGGTGGAAAATTTCAGGAATGGTCGGCCTGAATTCGTGCAAGATTACAACTCACTTACATATCATATCGTTCACATCTCTTTGGACTATTTGCAGGGGGGGGTGTGCTTATTATTCAGTAATTGAACAGATTGCAACGTACACATTAGAAATACAAAATAAACTATTAAAATATCTGTTAATAAAATTATTTATTTATTAAAGAAAATTAAGACACACAATATTAACGTAACAAAAATCAATATTAAAAGCCAAACATGATTTGCTACCTTTTTAAAAATTTTCTACTAATCTAATAAAAGAAAAAAATAAATAATTTTTATTATGGTATAAGAGTAGAAAGATATCCATGCCCAATTTTCGTGCGAGGTTTTATGATTACTAAATTACATCTTAAAAGCATCTTACTTTTAAGAACTGGCACTGTTAACAACATCGCTACCGATAATCCTACGGAGAAAGGTGCTGTTGATTAGCTCCAACATATACTTTGGAAAAAAAGATCCATTCGTTCGAAATCGAATATTTTTATATTTAATAATTTAATGCTATCACGATTCTTAACCTGTCAATTGAAGATAAAATATTATTAATTAACTCTACAATTTTTTTTTGCAAAAACATAAAAATTAATGGGTTATTATGCTTTTAAGTATTGTGGTGGAGATAATTAATTTTTTTTTTCCACTTATGACGTCACTCTCTCAAAGAAAGATTTGATACCACGTAAAGCTTACATTATTACCAATAGCTATTATTGCAACAGTTTATAATCATACAAAACCATGATTCAAATCTAGTTTGAATTTTTAATGCAATAATAGTGTATCATCTCAATCCTATTGGAAAAGAGCAATTATCAAATTGGTATTTTTTCAAAATTACTTTGAATTTATTTCGAGAAAATCGTAAAAATAACTAAAAAAAAGTGACCATAATAGCAATTAAATATTTATTTTATTATTTCAAGGGCAGTTTTTTTTTTTATAAAAGGTAGAGTACTGTAAGTGTAGAGGAATGAAAGTTATTAAGAGAGACAAATTATTATAATAGTCATGATTTTTTTGTTAAGATTTATTAGCTGACCATAAGATATAAATGATAGTGGCGGTGGAATAGCGAAGATGTAGCAAATGTTCAAACGATGAATTATTTTAATATGTTAAATTAGAATCCAAATTTTTAAATTAATATTTTAATGATAAAACAAACAATTATATATATATATATATATATATATTACCAAGTATTATATTTTAGAAGAATAAATTAACGATTACAAATTAAAATTATTTTTTTCAAATACATTCTTCATAGTCATCATCGATTGGCGTAATATATATATATATATATACTAGCGACGTTTAGGAAGATGCTTGGTTCGCTATTACAAAGCAGTTACTGCCGTGCATCTCTGTAATCAACTGTTGGCTACCAGCCCAGCAAGTTGGCTGCAAACTTTCCTAATTACGGCGAGCTCAAAGAAATGACAAAGACTAGCTTCACACCCGACCATCAACAGCACTTAAATTCGTCTCCTCCAAACTCACACCTCGTATATACTTCTATTCCACGCCTCTAAAATTGTCCGAGTTCTATGTACAATAAAACCATCTTAGATCTTCATATCCTTGGTAAAACTTTATTTTATGTTTTATAAATGTATCGATAATATTAACTGTATTGTAACGTTATCCTATTTTTTTTTATTTAACAAAATTAATTTTCTTATAAATATATAATTACATTAGCAAGGAAGTCTAAAATTTGAAATACATCAAAGATCTCTAGAAAAGTGTTAAAGGAGTCTTTCTGATAATTTCTGTGACTATTCTTGGATGTATACTATTAAAACATTCTAAATTGTAAGGAAATATATATCAGGGTAGAAAACTGGCAATCAAAAGGGTTATTATTAGTCTTAATGAATCATAGTGTAGAATTATGTGTACGATTTTGTGGAGACACTTATGTCTCCACAGAATTACATATATACGTATATGCAGTTTCCTCACATTAATTTCAGTTGATTCTGCTTTTCTACACGCTTGCATTTATCTATATCTAATCTATCATATTTCTATATTTTAAAATAATACTGGAGTTTATATTTTTGCAAAAAAACCTTTGTGAAATAATACAATTTTTAAGAAGTTATTTTTCAATTTTTTCCGACTTTCATAGATTTCAGTTTGAAAAAATTGTATCATTTTGTTTTTACTAATATCCGACTATCGGTGTAGAATATCCTTCACAAAATTAAAATTGCCAATTCTTTTAGAATATTAAGAAAAATTTAAAAGCATTTAATTCACCTTAGTACGTATCATCATGCTTTAATCACAGAAATTAAAAAGAGATAGGTAATCTACTTAATATAAATTTCCTATTTACAATTCATGATATACCTAACGTTTTATTATTAGGACAAAAATTATGGAATAAAGTTTATTCCATCTTTTCTTCACATAAATTAAAAAAATAATAATAATCCTTACGTTGGCTTTTAGGTAGCAGTAGATTAATAGATACTACTAAATCAAGTTTCAAGTACAATTACAGCCAAATACAAGTTTGTAATAAATATGAAAGATGCACAAATTAATATGAATTAGGTTTTCATCACTTTTTACTTCGTTATAACGTGGGACCGAAAAAAGTATCATTATCGGGTGGCTTATTGAGAAAAAGAAAAAATATTTTTAGGTAGATTTCATAAGAAACCTACCTATTGTTATGGGTAACATGTTTCGATTTCCTGAAAATTTCGACATATCTTCGCGTTTTACATCCCCCAGTCCCACAGTCAGTTCAAAAGTTTATGTATATATTTCACTTTCTTGTGGATACGATAACTGCCGTAACTTTGCACCGATCAATTTCAAACTGATACATCAAATACTCGTATATCGACCCATATCGGACAAACGGGGTGGAATCGGAGGGAATTTTTCGAAAAATTAATATATCGCTATAACTTTCTTAGTAAGTGAAATATCGAATCCGTTTAAAGTTCCTACTATTCCTTAAATAAGTGCCTAAAACTTATATCTAAGTAAAAATTTTTGGTAGCACGAACTATTGTTCCAAGGAATGGGAAAAATGGGGTTTCTAGGACAAAAAAAAAATCATTGCTCCCTTAATAGGCAAAGGATCGAATCAATTTAAAATGGTCGTTAGTTCTCTAAGTATTATCTAAAACGTTTGTCTGAAACGATTTTGAGTATGACCAACCCTTCCGGCAAGTGATGACCAAAATATTTTTGGGATTGTAAGAAGATGAGGCTATGCATACGCTAAACAAATAAAACATTTTTACATGTAAAACCATTGTATAGAGTAAATTTGAAGTGTTTGTCTTCTCACTAATAAATTTACACTATTTACACACGAGGAGCTGTCTCCCCCACCGATCCGAAAATTTATTCAAACTGTTCATTTTTCGTCTCTGGAATATTAGTATTTCCAGAATGCTCTTTCTAGGGTCTCAAATATGTGAAAGGCTTGATAAAGTCATTTATGTTTCTACTCCAGAAGCTTCTGTAACGTATTGAAGACCTCGTAAAAAATGTTTGTTTTCTTCAATTACTACAGTTATGTTAATTTTACTACAGCGATATCATGTTATACAGAAAGACACTCCAGACTTGGAATCTATATTTCACTAACATCATTTTATATAATGTGGTTTTTTTGCCTAAATTGATAGGAAAGTAAGGTAACAAATTTTTCTTTTCGGTATATTCAAACACGGTAAGGCATTTAATGTTAGTTTTAATACTTAGTGTGGGTAATGTAGAGCTATTGTACTTTCAATTCATCTTCCCAACATCAGTGTTGTTAATAAATAAAACTTTTTGAATACCATTGTGTTGTTTTTTGTTTGTAATTAAAGATACACGAACACACACATTTAGTGAAGTAAATAAACAATACTTTTTTCTTTAAAGTAAACACGGATCAAGTAAAGCAAGCACTTGGCTTTAAGTGAATAACCTTTTACTATTACTTATAAGTTAACACTTGTAACAAATGTAGTGATTCAAGTATATGCGTGCATTTTTCCCGTATTGCTTTTACTTATTCAGTATTCTCTTTACGGAGCTTATGCGTCATTAATATGCGTATTTATAGGGCTTATGCGTCAGCTACAGACATGTTTTGACATGATTGATTCCGAATAACTAACGATTTCGTTTTTGTTCTTCATTTGCGCATTTATTCATTTGCAGTATTTCAGCAGTAGAACACACATATATTTTTATTTTTAGTTGCTTATTTCATAACATTCATTATGTCTACCAACGTAACCACTGTCTCCTAACAAGACACGCCCCACCATTATATGTCGCCATTACTTCATAAACCCTGCTCCGTCTCCAAATTCGACTATCGTGAGTGCTCCCGGGCCAAGAAGCATCAACACTCGTTATTTTTTTGGCGGCATTGCATGTTACTTGTACGTTGATCCTGGGATAATTTTTCCGATTTATGTAACAATCTCCAAAAATGTTTTGGCTTATTTATTTCAATAAGTGTGCAATCGACTGCGCCTATTACACTAGGAATTTTAAAGCGAGCACTCAATTTTATCTTGGCTATATTAACCTCATTAGCATTCTGCGGAAAATGAATCCAGTCTGATGATGCTTTGTCATATATTCTACCGAGAACGTATTTGTTTTACATACCGAAGAACGGTGAATCCCAAAGTCTCCTCTTACACCATTTTGAGATCGAGAGTCTGGTAAGTACCGTAAAAATATTTTTGTTTTCTATTGCGATGACAAGAGAACCTCCTCGTTTTTCATTATTTTCTTCTACAAAAGTATTCCCCAAAAATCCAAAGGACTCTTTATCAAAACGAAGAATTTCTTTATACTTGTCAGGACTTATCGTTCTTCTCGGTTTGTAGTTTTTTGAGAGTCATATATTGATTAAATCAGTCATACTCTCAACAATGAAATGATAATAAGGTTACTAAACACCTACCTTGAAATTTAACAACTAAATATTTGAACATTCTTTGGAATATTTGGTCATTCAACCTATTTTAGTAAAGTCTGACCGGAATCCGTATTTGTGTGTAGTCACAAGTAAACACTTGATAAGTACATCTTATTCACTATTTCTATCTTTAAGTAAAGAAAAATCGTTTTAAGTATTGCTTTTACTGGTTTTTATTCACAGAACTGCAAAGAAACACTAATAAATTGACACGTAGAAGGTATTACTTATTTTATTCACTTTACCCATTGAACTTAGATTTTTTTTTACTCATTAAAATTCCATAATTTAGAGACTAATGGACTGTATTAATATAATGTTTACTACAATATTTACATTTGACATTTACTTTTACATTTGCTTTAACCGATTTAAACACTGAAATTATTCGCACGTGTTACCCTCTGACATTCACTCACCACGAGCTGCCTTTGCAGACTGAATATGAACTAGCAAGCCATCCCCACTACCGCCACTCTAGCGTTGTCATACCTTCATATTGACAATACGGCTGGCTCGGTAAGTACGAAACACATTGTCTTTTTTTTATCAATACAAAGAGACAAATCTAGAATCTTCCACTAATTCTCAAATAGGTGTGTTGTCAAGCAGTTCAAGAAAAATCATAAGGAAGTCTTGATAAATTTTGCAATAGCTTTTAGTCTAAGACAAAAGGTAGTATTTGTAAAACACGGAAAGTAATGTTTGATAAGAACTCGTACAATCCGAGTTTGCCTACCCCTATTTTGCCGCGGTGAAATCTACCCCCTCCTTCCAGTGTGCCGAAAGGGATTTTTTATTTTAAGATTAGCAGTCATTAAAATGTATTTTTAAAAATGAAATTTTTTAAACAGAATACTCCATCCTTTTTTTATAAAAAATACTGTTAATTTTTATTTAAAAAATTATAAAAAAAATACTTATATAATTATGGGCGTATATAATTAAAATAACGTTTTTAATATTGTTTTAGTAACGTTTATATTACAATGTCATTAAAATGAGGTTTTTTTAAAAATAAATTTCATATTAAGACCATAGCAATAGTAAATACGTATACGTAATTAAATTTTTAAAATAAAACTTAACGTAATAATACACACAAATATTTCATCAACCTTCTAAACCATTCCTTAAATGTTATATTATTTATATGGCATGTTGGTTAAGTTGCGTTGCTTTAGAAAAGTAGATATTTATTGTACCATAAATATATTTTGTAATTTTAGGTAGTGATACGAGAAAGTAACTGTGATTTTTGTTACTGGGCCTGATGAATGAAATACTTCTTAAAGAATGAACATCTATGATACTTGAACGTGACAGATAACCAACTACTGTTAATTTTTCACAGAATCTTTAAAATCCTAGCAGTTAGTCGCAGGAATTGTTGATTAAATTTTACTACCATGAAAAATTAATCTAGTTTTTTCTACGAGTATTAATACTAAGAATAGTTTGTACAGGTTCAAGTGTAATACAAATGTTAACAGTTGTTTGAATTTATACAACGTGAAGAAGACAAAAGGAACCGGAAGGACGTATCATCTTTGTTTTAATTATTATTTCTTTAAAAAATAATTTTGAAAATATTAAAGAGATTATCGTTTTTCACAAATGTGCAAATCAATACAGTTTTTAATAAATATTTCTCAAAGACCATATTTCGATGTTCTAAAAGACCATACAAAAGAGCTTGTATTAAAATTTTCCTATGATCACCTCATTTTAATCATATAAAAATGTTGTGTAAGTATTAAACAAATACGAAAAATATCTCGGATAAGTAGTGCGAAAGTAATTTTTCAAAATTTTAAAATTTAATGATGATTCGACAGTACATAAAACTGAGCTTATAATAATTTTAAATTCCTCCAAGTACTCTCTTTTCATACATTTATATTTAATACTAATCGAGAAACTTAGACGCTTGACTGTTGTCAATTCGCGCAATATGAAAGTATAACTGAACTGTTTTGCATAAAACTTTCAGGATTAGTTTATTTTAAACCCCGCTGAAATCTCCTAAAATATTTAAGCATGAAATCATTTTCAAAGATGAGAAGTAAAGCAATACTATTAGGATGCATTTTACGAGTATATTTCATACAACAAAAAAGATTGTTGTGCCAAAAATGTATAAAATATATATGTATATTAGGAATGTAGAATTGTGATATGATTCATTGCAATGGATTAATTTTTTTCATTGTTTAAAAAATGTTTAAATTAAGAAAAGATATTAACTCGCCTTTTAAAAAATTAAACACAATTTGTTGAAACAAACTAGAGTTGCAATCTTTACTTTGCATTTTTATACATCAAAATAATACTTTGGCTTTGAAAATTAAGTAGAAAAACAAAAATACACATACGTTCTCCAAAAAAAATTCTTCCTCAACTTGGCGCCTTCAAATAAAAATATTAAATCATTTCAAATTTTTAGATGAGAAAATTTTAAGAAATTTAACAAAAAAAACCACAATTAAAACAAGTCTAATTAAAAAAAAAAAAAAAAAAAAAAAAACAGATTTTAACCGATTAAAAAATGATATGTACGTAATATATATTACATATTTCTAATAAGCCAGTCTACAATTGCTTAGTAAGAAAAACTTTCGGTAAAAAAAAATAAAATTCTAAACTACCAGTTTCTTCTCTTCTCCCCTCTCAACTGTCCAGTAACGGAAGAAACCATTTTTACATCCTCAAAAGACAAAATATGACCGCAACCTTAACAGGAACAAAAAAAACCAGCTAAAATTTACTATTTGAGTCGGTACGACCCTAACTTGGAATGAAGAACGCAATAGGAATATATATTATGATTGAAATTAAGGTAATGTTGTGTTTTAAACTCAAAATGTTTTCGCAAACTTAATTTGTTACAATAAAAAGTAATGAGACAAAGATAGGTGAAAAAGAATTATATATTTTTAAATGCTTTTATTATATTTAAGCTCTTTATGTGTTAAAATTTATGTTTTTTGCATTTATGTATTATAATTTATTATATTTTTTAAATTTATTCATTTACAGTTATAATGGAAAATATTTTTTTTATTTGCGACGACGAATTAACCGCAAGACTAACCCGGTGGATCTAAATATATATATATACATATATATACACGAGTATATAAGCCAGAAAGGCCACAGTTTCTTAACTTTTTTTTTATCTCCGGAACCACCGTTAGATATTACATCATCAGAGGATGAAGATTTTTAGCGTATTTTACTTAGTATTCACTTAATAACAGTATTTTTTAATGTCTGCCTAATTCTTATCAAAACTTTACTCCTTTCCTCTATACTTTATTTCAGTTCCGGGAAACGAAATTTTTACACGCGAATGCGTAAATAGAAAATAAAAACCTAAAATCTCCTCCTTTTAAAAAAAATCGGTTAAAAACTGATAATTGGTGATTAATATTTCATAAAATACATTTAAGTTATATTCAGGAATACATATTTTGAATATTTGACATAAAACCACATTTATCGAAAAAAATTTTCTATGCATTCCATAATTTAATAGTAATATAAAGTAATTGGTAAAATGTTTGTTTTGTTTTGTTATTTTTAAATTGTATCAGCTTCTTCTAAAGGCCATAAAAGGTTACAATGCGGTTAACTTGCTATAAATCTTCCATATCTTATTTGGGAATCGAACTGAGGATTTCGATACAGCAGACATATACGTCTGTACCATAGAGATGTTTTAAGTAATTTTTCATTTTGAAACGTATAGTTAATGAAATTTCAGTATGATTTATTTTACTGAATACAAGTAAAAAGGAACTGTCTGCTATTTTAATAAATCAAATTTTTGATTACTTAATTGCTCTATTTTATAATTCATCATTAAAATTATAAACAATATGACACCCTGCTGAATTATTAGATATGCATATAAATAAACATTAAAATATTACAACCGATCAAATATCGGTTGGTAAAAATACCAAAGGTACGTTCACAGTTTGCTAAAACATAACCATTCATGGATAAACATTACGTACAACCTAACCAAAGAAATATACAAATTTTTTTACAAACCCTCGCATATCACAAACATACGTACTTTATATGAAATGAATTTGTGCTAACGTGTAAGTCAAACCGCATGAATAATCAATGAAGTATGACATGAGTTTAGATTCCCTATAGGAAACTACCAGATAACCTGTTTATATGTCATGATTCCCAATTCTCAATGGAATAACGGGTACTAGATGGAAATTACTCAATAGAAAGGACTACAGCTATATTTAATTATAGCAAGTAAATTTGTACAGGCTACATGCACAAAATCAGTTCTAAATCTAAAGATTATATGTTTGAACCGAATGAACTTTAGTTTTTTTTAAATATTTTTATAGACTACCGAATCAATAGTAGTAAAACTATTATAGATGACAGGTGAACTCATTAAGTTGACTTGTCCTACACAAGGGATCGCGGGGTTATAGCTTCACCACGTAGATAACAAAATTTTTTTTTCACCAAACTGTTATCGAAAAAATAATAGATTCTGCTCGTTCTTTTTATCTTGTGATTTAATTAATTATCAACATTATTTTATAACCCTTTTCTTTATCTGTTTAGCCTCCGGAACTACCGTAAGGTATTACTTCAGAGGATGAATGAGGATGATGTGTATGA
>JAAAKQ030105027.1:0-14257 GCA_010016005.3 Zanna intricata
AATTAAATAAACATTTTCCAGTGGACTGAATTGTGAATCTAAATCATTCTCGAATCCACTGGAACACACACAAAAAATTTTATCTAAATCGGTCCAGCCGTTTAGAAGGAGTTCAGTCACATACACACCGACAGAAGAATTATTTATATAAAGATATGTTTAGAAGGCGGTGCCAAACCACCCGTATAACCTACCACGAAAATATCAGTGGCAACGCCTATGGAACCGCCAAGGGTCGAACAGTATTGATGGTTAAATAAAAACAATAATATGTAAAAGTCCTATAGAGTATATAAAATAAAAATTTGTCAAGGGCAAATCCGGTAAAATTATGAAATCCTTTCCCGGGCAGTAAATTTTACTTTTTTCCCCATTAAACGTTTTAGTCTGTTTCTAAACCAATTTGTACCATTATGTTTTTCCATTACTATTTAAATATATATTTGCCGAGATAATTTTAATTTATTATTATTTTTTGAAATTTAGTAAAATAACATTATGTAGTTTGGGGCACTTCATCCTTGTTTAAGTTTTGAATTATTTTGTAGTCGTCTGCTCTCTGTGCAATGTTTCGCGGGTTTTTTTTTTTTTTCATAATTATTTTATAAAAATATAGTAAAAATGTAATAGACTAGACTTTTACCATTTTTTAAATGTTATAAAGAAAAAAAAATAGGAAATGAGTAATTGTATAAATAAAAAAAAATACTGCACTCAGTAGCATGTAAATTTGTATAAATTATCCGTAAAAGGTCAAAAAATTTCCATTACATATTAATCTATGAATATATAAAGCTGAAAAAAATTTAAATCGCCTATTTTATTATAAAATAGTGGATAGACATTAAATAATGAATTTACTCTCAAGTTTATTATAGAATGACTGTTTATCCTATAAATGGATCAACTTTTTATTAATAATAATAAAAAAAAAAAAATTAATGTATTCATAAATGAATATAAATGTTTCGTGGGAAAATTTGCAGTTATATGAATATATAAACTAATCATACAGGGTATGTCAGCCTATATTTATGCAGTAGGCTATTTATTACTTTGTCTTACAATATTTATCATGGGTTGATCATTTTTGATGACGGAACGGGTTGATTAATCGTTTAAATGTAATGTAATTTAATGGTATGGACACACCTGTTGTTTAGTTCCCACCACGACATACGTTCAACAGAACTATAGTGATAGTTCGCTACCTCGGCCAGCTGTTGTTTGCAATCATATAAGAGTTAAATAATTTCGAAGTATATTATTCTTTTTTTTTCTAATGGGTTTTTTCTTTTACTTTGGTAATTTGAAGTACGTAATGCAATTTATATATGGTGTTCATTAAATTAAGTCTAAGTCTACGAGTCGAGTGAAGTAATTTGCGTATGAATTTGATAATAGCGTACGTTTTTTTCTTGTTAGCTTAACTCGATGGTTTTTTTGTGTTGATAATCATTTTATCTTTATTTATTTTTTTTTTATCCACACTTCATGTATGATTTCAAGCTGTTGAAATTTCGCTTAAATACTTTATTTAATTATTTATCGTTATAACGTGTAAAGATGTTGAGCCAAATTAGATTTGTTTATCGAATTTTTTGATAATTATAATCACAACCAATGTTAGTAATATTAATTATGTTATACATTAATGGTATCACTATGATTTGAACCAGAAAAAAATTACTTCATTCTAATTATTAAATAATAATTACTTATGTTGCTTACAAATCATATTTATGTATCGTTTTATTTACATTAAAATGTTAATTTCGCAACTTTTGAGCGACTGGTAAAAATAATTTTATTATTTTAAAAATTTAAAAAAAAAGCTATTTTTTATTTTTTTGCATATTTTTTAATCAAAATTACTAAAGATGCACGAAGCAGAAGCGTTATAAAATGCCGAATAGCACGGGTAAAACGAGCTTTTCAGTCATAAATATAATTTGCTTACATCAGAAATTAATTTAAACATCAGGACAACATTTTTGAAAATATATTTTTGGAGTTAGCTTTATACGGAAGTGAAACTTGGACGATCGGAGTACTTGAGAAGAAACGATTAGAAATGTTACAAATATAGTGATACACGAAAATTATATAAATAAAATCGGGTGGATAAAGTGACAAATGATGAGATGTTGCAACGATGAAAAAAGAAGCATTTGGAAAAATATGGTTAAAAGAAGAGACAGACTTATAGGGCACATTATAAGACATCTTGGAATAGTCGCTTTGATATTGGAGGTAGATAGAAAAAAAATTGTGCACGTAGACAACGTTTGGAATATGTAAATCAAACTGTTAGGGATGTAGGATGTAGGGCGAATACCGAAATGAAACGACTGGCACGAGATAATGAATCTTGGAGAGCTGAATCAAAACATTCAAATGCCAAAAGACAAAAAAAAAAAAATTTTTTTTAAAGTTTTTCTTTATGCCTTCCTAAGCATAATAGTGGAAGTGACTCCAAAAAAAGAAAAATACTTTTGAGAAATATTGGTGGTAGGGTAACCGATCTAAGTTAAAAAATATAAATTCTTTTGAAATATTTTTATAGTTTAAACTTTCGATAATAATATTGGAATAAAAGCTTATCATAATTCACTCCCTTTTCCAAAAAAAATAAATCTTGGGTAAAATTTTTTTGGTTGTACATTTTTCAGTGAAATATTTTCATTTCTTTCATTTAACATCGTAAAAGCAGACAAATCAAAAAACCTTTTTGGGAGGCGATTTTAGTAGTGAGGGGAGCAGAAAGAAGTAATTATCAATTTATTAAATTTTTAAAACTTTTTTTATGTATATTATATTTAAGAATAATTAACCAATACAAGGAAGTATAATAACTTTTTGTGTGATTTTTTTTATGCCATGTATGGATATTTATTCAATTTCTTATTTTAACATTTCTTTTAACCTTTAAATTTTGTGCAATAGTACATAGCATAAATGGTATTTCATTCTCTCTTCCAAACACATTGGTTGTTGTTATCGAAATGTAATATAATAATCTTCCAGTTTTGATTACATGAACACAAGCATATTTGTCTTTTTACTTCCTTATACGAAGTAAAGGAAGTATTGTGATCATTTAAAACCTCGGTTTTCAGATTTCAACGGAAATATCCATTTTGACCATACCTGAATCCATTTTGACTATTTTCAGCGTGACGTCTGTATGTACGTATGTATCTCATAAACTCAAAAACGATTAGCCGTAGGATGTTGAAATGTTGGATTTAGGACTGTTGTAACATCTATTTGTCCACCTCCCCTTTTGATTGCAATTCCCTTTTGGACCAAAACTGCCTAAAATAAAAAAAAAAAAATTGAATTTTGGACTTTTTCTTAACTGCAAAGTCTTTATTGAGAGCTTTTAAACGATATATCATAAGTGGTACTTTCATTGGTTCCAGAGTTGTAGCCAAATAAAATTTTAATTAATGAAATATTTGGATCAATTACAATTACAAGGGGAAGGCAAATCAGTTCGAATTTCATTTCATCTCCTATTTTTTAACTTTTTTTCTTTTAATTTACATACATTGATTTATTAATAATTATTAACTCTGATAAAAAAAAGTTTTTTAGGATAAATAATAATTCAATCTTAAAAAAAATGTAATTTAATAGGCGTAAAAGAAAGTCATGTTGTGTTCACATCAGATTTTTTTTTCTTCCATTTGCCTACCTCCGTGTCGGAGTGTTAGCGTTTCGCCATTTCATTCGGAGGTTCCGGATTCGAATCCCCGTTAGATATGGCTTTTTCATATTCTATAAATTTTCATCTGAGCTAATTATTATAGCAGTTTAGTTCAAAAAAAGAAATTTCTTTGATTTATCAACTGTGTTGCTCGGTGGTGAAATTGTCGACAATAAAATTAAAAAAAATTGTACCTTTATTTGGTTTAATAAATAAATGAAATAGAATTTTCAGTCAATTTTCTGTGTACAGTATTCTGAGATTATAATAAAAATTGTGGATAAATGGATTGTCATTATTACTAATAATCACGCAAGGAAATGTTAATTAGTTTTTGTAATTATATATAATCCAGTGAGGTAGACGTCCGCTGTAGAGGAAAATACTTATGACCACCATACCGTCTCCAAACTACTGACCATAAGTCTTAGAACTCTTGTTTCACTTGTAATACAAATACACGGAATTGCTTAACATAACTGTTCGGTAGTATTTTGGGATGTTTTTATGGATTTTGAGTCGAAAGAAATAATAGATTATTGTGACGTAAGGAATTATGTCATTACATAGTACGTCAGTACGTATGTAGTATATATTAATTACGTATGTCAATATATAAGTTTATATAATGACATTTGTAGAGGTCGGTTTTGCTTTAAGGAACTGTTTTTATAGTAATCAATAAAATGCGGTGTAATAATTTGGGTAATGTTTTGACAAAAATTTGGTGTGAGATCTGGAAGATAGCGATCAAGTAGGCGATGTATGCTTAAAGGAATTAAGCTTAAAAAAAAATGAAATAAAATCAGCAGTTATTAATGAAATAAAAGTTTATGTACTTTTAAAAATGTGTATATTTAATTTAATAGGCATTATTTCATATGTTTTTTTATAATAGATTTGGGGAAACATCTGATTATTTAATATTAATTGAAAATTTTAATTTAGAATCTTGTTATCTTTTGATTTTCGTACAAGGAAGTCATATTGTGTTCACATCAGAATTTTTATTTAAAATTCTAGAAATATTTAAGCGTATCGATTTTTACTTTAGATTTGAAGTGCATTCATTTTTTTTTTTTTTTTTTTTTAATACAAGATTGCAGAATACTTTACGAGAAGATAGGAATTTTTATATCGTTGTATCGGTAGAGAATTTCATTTATAATATTTTACTTTCAGTTTTTTTTTTTAGATAAGTAAATAAATAGATAAAAAAATTATTTAAGATACTAATTTTAATCATAATTTCGTTTTTTATTATTGCAGATGGGATTTAATTTTAAGCTACATATAAAAATATAGGAAAAATTCAGTCACATCGTTGCCAGATCTTTTTTTCTTCTTAAGTTTAAATTGTAACTGGTATTAATCAAGTAAAAGAAACTTTAATTAAAATTGCCCGGTTGCTTAAATCAGACCATCATTTAATTGTACTAAATTGCGGAGCACTAAGTTATAGCTTGTAAAACATTATTATGAATATCAAATATAATTTCATAACACAATTAAACAGACGGCTACATTTATCAATCTTAGTTAATCATATTGATATCAATCTTAATTAAAAATCATATTAAAACATTAATTAATTAATTTATGTTATTGGCAGTAATGAAAATGTATATTGTAGGTTATTTTTAAGTGCCTTTTTAGTAAATTCTATATTAAACTAAATTATTTTTTTAGGACTGTTATAAAATTCTGAATAGAAAGTAGATCTATCGTGTGAGTAAGAAGTGTTTACAAAGGTTTTTTTTTTCGGAAGAAAATTTACGGTTATTGAATATTTTATTACCGTAATTTTTGGCGGAGCATTTATTGGAGACAACATTTTTGTAGTGACAATCTGTATCTTCCACTACTGTATAATGGACCACCCGATCGTTTCCTTATTATTACCATGTCTAAAGTAATGTTTTTCTTTCCTCTATTTATCCGTATATTATATATTTTTTTCCAGTTTTTAAGTTTATAGTTATGTTAAGCATTATTACTTACATTTGAAGGTCACAGTCAGACTGAAACAATTACTGTTACAAACGAACGACCCCGACGCACCTGTCTTTATTCCCACGCCACTGTTTTTTTCTGCTTTCTCATAGGACTATGCGAGTATGTTATGTTTGTGTTATTTGTGCTCTAGTCTATGCGTGCAGTAATTATGTAGCGACATGTTCACCACATTCACCGTTTGAGTGGTACACTGTGTTTTCTTGTCTTTCTTTTACGATGTTTCTATTCTTTAGGTTAAAGAGTATTTGGTCGGGTCGAGTGGGTGGGGCCAAAAGTTTTTTTCTTGTTTTGTCGTAAAGAATATTTAGTACTATCTTTTTTCGAAGTTATTTCATTAAATTATAATAAAAAAGAAAAGTCACACGAATGAGCAATTACCATATATAAGTTACTCGATAGTTGGATGACAATAAACAAAATAAATGACCTCCTTTTGATGATGGAAAAATGCTGTTATTACGCGAAAACAGTTTTCCAGTCTAAGTTACCTTAGAATTATGTTTAAATTACAGTTTTATATCCGTTACCTATTTAATGTATTACAAAACTATTTACTTATTTGTAGGTCTATAATTTTAATTGAAAAATATAAAGTAAAGTTCGTGGAATAATGTGTATAAGTTGAATATAGAAAAAAGAAAAGTTATTTGCCTGAACAAAGTATTATAAATCAACCGGGCGAGATAATTACATATACGAGTAGGAGAGGTATTGACGTGGATAAAGGAAATAACTCTATAGAATCAAAATTAAAAATCCAAAAAAAATTCTGGAAAAGTTATCTTATTTGTGAACCGGTGTTTCTGAAATTACATTAAAAATTTACGTGATTAAGATAAATAGTTAAACGTTTAATAGAAAATAAAAAAATACGCCAAGATTAACAGGCTTTCTTGTATCAGTGGCGTCTTCTTTTTTTTTTTTTTACGAAGCAAATTAAGATTATTTGATACTGACTTCCGTCATTATGTATTAGTCTTTGTAACTATTCCGACTAGCCAAGGTGTAATATGTAGTCCATTTCTGATCGCTCAACACTTCTATCTTCTTATTATAAAAATTTCTTTTAAATTGTTTCGTTAAATTTGACTTTTCTTTACTTAAGATCTATCGAAGACTTACTTTCTCGTGTAATTTTTTCCCATATATTTATTTTCCTGTTTAATTATCTAATACTTCCTGTTGTTGTAATATAAATGTTATCAAAATTATTATAACTCCCTATATATATTGAAGTCCATAAAATAAATAATTAAAGAAATAAACATATTTCTACATTTTTATATTAATAATTTTTAATAATAATAGTAATATTTTGATAATATCATTTCATTTTTATGTTAATATTAAAATAGTTCAGTCTGTGTTGTGAAAAATCATGTCCTTTCAAATTTTGCGAAAAGTTATGGAACCTGCTAGAAGCAGTAAGGTTGTATCTTTTTTGTATTAATATTTTTACAGAAATGTGAATTTTTGTTTGGAAATTTGCAGTGAAAATGTTTGGTTTTATAATTAATGTAATTATTTATTCTTTCTGGAATAAATTGTATTTACAAATAGAGCAGATATTAGTAATAGAAGCAAATAGATTTTTCTAGTGTTTTCTAGAAGTACAACGGACAGTATATAAGCGAGGCGAGGGAACAGATGATTGGCTCAGTATGTATCGTAGTTAGTTACGATCGGTGACACTCCTATTGTAATTGCGTGAAAGTTTAAATTGTTTTGTATAGATTTTGTTAAGGGTAATAAGAGCTTGCTTTTAGGTTAAATAATTTATTGTGAGGAAGTCAGATATCGTGTTAGTTATTCAGAAATCATTCTGTCACTACACTATACACCAAAGGTATCTTTTTCTATCCTCCTCCTAGTCAGTATCCCATGATTCACTTCTTTGTTTAATTTTTATTCATACTTTTAATATGTATACTGAGACATCAATAAAAAAAATTATCTTCTAAAACAAATCTGGTTTGGTTGTCGGTAGATTTGCTAATCAGAGATTATCTTCTTTGTTCAAAAAGTATTGCCTCTTTTTAATTTAATGTTTATTATGTAATTTAATAAAAATGAGGAAATTTTATAGTTGTGTATTTTAAAGAAAAAACTATAGTAAGTTACTTAGCGGCCAAATTAGGGTGGTTTGATAACAACGGCCGTTCAAAACAGTCTGTGTAAACTTCATGACTTATAATTTCCAGTTCTTTCATATAAAGATTCGTTGATTGTGAAGTTATTGGATGTGTTTTGTTATCTACATTGTAACCGTTCGTCAATCAATTGTTTTGTGTTTTTCTTTGTCTAAATTACGTAAAATATTATAAACAATTAATAAACTTTTTGCTCGATAATTAAAAATTAAAGTAATTTTTTTTACTTCCTTAAACGAAGTAAAGGAAGTTTTGTGATCGCGATAAATTTCGGTTTTCAGATTTCAATGAAAGTATCAATTTTGACCATCTCTGAATCCATTTTGACTAGTTTCGTCGTGACGTCTGTACGAATAATTAAAAAAAAATTAGCCGTAGGATGTTGAAATTTTGAATTTAGAACTTTTGTAACATCTAGCTGTGCACTTTTCCTTACAATCGAATGAACCAGTATCGAAAAAAGACAAAAAATTTGGATTTTGGACTTTTTAAGTGCAGTAATAAGCCCTCATTAAGAGCTTTTAAAAAATATATTTACCAATATCAATGAAAATAAGTACCACTTACGGGTACTTATTTTCATTGGTTCCAGAGTAATAGCCAAATAAAATTTTAATTAATAAAATATTTGGATCTTACAGGGGATGGCACATCGGTTCCAATCTGACTTCATCTCTTTTTCATCCTTTTGTCTTTTTTTTTTAACTTTTTTTAAAAATTTAAATATATTGATTTATTAATTGATTATTTATTTATATTATTTATTGATTAACCCGTGATTTAAAAAAAAAATCTTTAAATAAATAAATAATTCAATAATAACAATAAAAAAAAGATGGGGAAAAAAAAATCAGAAGTTATTAGAGAAATAAAATTTGATGGACCTTTAAAAATACGTATATGTAATTTAATAGTCATTATTACTTATTATATCTTATAGATTTTAATAGATGAAACATTTGATCATTTTAATATTCTCTCTCTTTTTCTGTTTAGCTTCCGGAACTACCTTAAGGTATTACTTCAGTGAATGAATGAGAATGATATATATGAATTCGAATGAAGTGTAGTCTTGTACAATCTCAGATCGACCACTCTTGAATGGTGTGGTTAATTGAAACCCAACCACCAAAGATCACCAATATTCAAGATCTAGTATTCAAATTCGTATAAAAGTATCTACCTTTACTAGGATTTGAACCTTAGAACTCTCCACTTCGAAATTAGTTGATTTGCAGTGTCGCTAACCTCTAGACCAGCCCTGGTGGGCTGATTATTTTAATACTATTTGAAAATTATAATTTAGAAAGATATTATATTTGGATTTTCATACGAAGCCATGTCCTGTTCCCCATGAGATTTTTTTTATTATGAATTTTTAACTTTTTTTATAGTGATAGTTAGATTAATTCTGATTAATTTTTTTTTTAACTATATCTTTAATTGCATCGCATGACTTTATTATGTAAAAATTTATTAGACGTACCAGCATTATTTTATTTTTAAGTGACCGTGAACGGGAATGAACTATTCATATGTGAACATGAATGTGCGTGCACACGTTTGACACACCTAATTCCTAATAAAGCTTATGTATTGGCGCCATTTTTTTTTTTTTTATAATGTATTTAAGTGCAGTTTGTTGAATTGAAGAACAGAAATCAATCCACGTGCCCATTTATATATGATTTGAATTTATATGAAATAATTAATATTTATACTGTGTTACCATATAGGAATGTTTGCTGACCGAGTCAGCAGCAAGTCTGTCACTAGAGAATAATAGTTGAAATACGTAGATAGATAAACATAAGAATTGTGTCTGTGGAAGAGAGAGAGCGTAGTAGGAAAAGTGGTTGTCTAAGGCATTTGTGTTTCTACATAGTTTTGTGTAGTGAAATGAATGGCGGCTACAAATAAATAAAAGAAATTATTTTTGAAATTATATTCTTAATTGGGCATTTAACGTATTTAATTAATTTTTTATCGATAAAATTTTTTTCTGGTTTTTTTTTTATGTTCTTTAATAAATAAAAAAATCATTTAACTAAAATCAACATAACCTAATCTATGCAGTAATATTTATACAGATCTGGTTTTGTGCGGGGGGGGGATAGTTTTTTGCCTGTAACTTTTAATTAACCCATCCTGTATTAAAATAAATAATTAAGATCTTTCTAATATTGATTGAAATAAAGTAGTTTTTAAATAACAGTTGAAGTTTTATTCTTTTTCTGGATCTGCCAAATATAAATTATGATATTGTTTTGTTTGAAATTCATAGTTTTAATTTTTGGGTTGTAATCAATCTTAAATAAGTAATAGAAAAAAAAAAATGTGATGTGGACTACATGACTTCCTTATATGGCTATTAAATTACATATACACATTTTTTTTTTCAATGAAAAGTACATAAAATTTTATTTTATTAATAATTCAGATATTTTTGCTTTTTTTTATTATTGATTATTTTTTTATTATTTATGGTACATTTTTTTGCATTCAGAGTTTATTAATTTATTAATAATTCAATATATTTAAATTAAAGTTAAAAAAAAAAGGAGATGAAGTCTGATTCCAACCATGTTCTTTCCCCATGTAAGATCCAAATTTTTCATTAATAATTATTTCATTTGGCTATAACTCTGGAACCAATGAAAATAAGTATCACATGATATATCGTTGAAAAGCCCTCAGTGAGGGCTTATTACTGCAGTTAAGAAAAAATTCAAAATCCAGATGTTTTGGTAATTTTGGGTTTTTTCGGACAATTTAGGTTCAGTCGATTGCAATGAAAAGGGAAGGTGCACACCTAGATGTTACAACAGTCCTAAATCCAAAATTTCAACACCGTTTTTGAGTTATACGAGATACATTCACACATACGTAAGAACAGACGTCATGCCGAAACTAGTGAAAATGGATATTTCCGTTGATATCTGAAAACCGAAATTTTTGCAATCAGAATTCTTGCTTTACTTTGTACAAGGAAGTAAAAAATACATTGACTGAATTTTTAAATAAATATTTGTGTTTATATATAAGTCATCTTTTGGTAGGGTTTAGTGTTTATAAAAAAAAAGAACTTTGAGTTTTTATACTTTTCTGACATTGGTTACTTACTCTTATATATTGAAAAATTAATCTTACATGAAAAAAGTTTAAAAATTGACATTTAAAAAATTTTATCGGCTCTTTTACCCCAATATTGCCCCCAAAATATTTTTTTGAGGTACTTGGACTACTACCATTCTTAAGAAGTCATAAAAAAATTCTGTTAAAAATATTTTTCTTCTTATCTTGGTGCTACAGCCCGGCGTTGGCTGTGGCCTCCTTCACGATTCGATTCCAATCTTTCCTGACTCTCTCTCCGCCTCTCTCCATCTAAAGTATGTTTCCGTTTCCAGTCTCGTTTCTTTTTGAAATGTCCATGTCATTTTTTAATCCATAATTCCAATCCTGATCCGAGGCGTGTAGTTTGGTTTCATAGCAGTTTTCTTTTCAAAGGTGGACTTCCTAATACCATGCCTAACCACCAACTTGGAGGAACAGTTGATTTTCTTCTGAGAGTTCCATTCTCGTAGACAGACTGCTTCTTCTCTAGCTTACAGAACTCTCTTCTACCCTGGTTTTTATCTGGGTTACCTCCTTATGCTCATCCGTTCTTTCTATAGTTGGGAAGTCTTTCTTTTCACTTTTGCACCAGTGCCGTTGGCCACTGGGTTTTATCCACCTTGAGTATTTTATTTCCCCAGTACTCTCTAACCAAAGTTAGTGAGCATAACCCACCGCCTGAGGCGATCTATCGGGATTGCCTTAGGCGGGATTTTTTTAACAGATCGCCTGATCTAATAATCATGGCCATGATCTGTTAAAAATGTGGAATAAGTAAAAAATTAGCGATTTTCGGGGAAAACGGGAGAATTTGGGGACAAATTTTTTTATTTTAATGATTAGATGGCATGTACTGAGCGTATCTAAAATGGAATTATATTTGCAAATGTTGAGAAAATTGAGCACTAAAGAGACTGTCTATTCCACCCCCTTTGAGATGTTGGCCCCAAACGTTTACCAATAGATTGCTCCATACACACAAGTCTCTGTGCCAAATTTCATCAAAATCAGCTTATCCAGTTAAAAGATATTAAGCTTCAACCATGTCAACACACGTACATACGTACGAATATCACCCCCACTTGTTTTTTGGGTAGGTTTCGGGGTTAAAAAATGCCGAGAAATGCAAAATCTCAATATTTAATTTTTTTTATTGATTACCGTACTTCCTTGCTTGCAGCAGAGCTGTTGATGTCTGGAAAGAAAAAAAAGTTTTATACAAATCGTTCATAGTTCCGAAGTTTTGGGTCCTTGGAATATACTGTAATTTAACTCTGGCTTTACTTGGTTACCTTTTAACACCTTTAAAGTTAAAGATAACTTGGTTATTTTAGTTAACGGTATCTTTACTTGGTTACCCTTTAATTGAATTAAATTGTGTTTACACATACACAATTTAATTTAATTGTACACATATTGAATAAATAATGTTGAATTTGTGCATGTGTACACATTCGAAGTAAATACTGTGAGAGTTTTAAAAATTAAATACATTTTTTAGTTTAATATTTAGCGTTTTTTAATAGTAATCAGGTATTTAAATTTTTAAATAATTTTATATTAAACTTTCAATGTATTTGATTTTTATTATCAGTATAATTAAAGACTCCAATCGATCTTTTACACGTGTTCTATGATTTATATACTGCACCCTTACATTTAAGAATAAATATCCTGTGCATAGTAAAACGGTGATGACATCAGTTTTATTAATAGTGAAGAAGATAATAAAAATAGAAGAAAAAAAACCGGTAAGCCGCCTTATTACATGCTGTGTTAATACCGCATTTGTAACCTGCTGCGCTTCGGCGCTGTAGGGTAAATCACGACACAATTAATTTTCACCCCAATAAACCGAGCATTTAACCAACCACTTGTTTAGTCGCACGCAACTTTTGCTCCCTTTCTATCCTTATTTGTTTGATCTGGTCTCTCTTGGGGTTAATTGAACTTCAACCCTTTTAACACATCCATCAATTTATTGTATCACAAGATCACTACAAATCGGTGTATTAATATCTTTATTAGTTAACTTACTTGTTTTATTTTGTAAATTTTATTTTTAATTCGTGTAAACTGTTCTGTTAATTATTATGGGTTGAATTTTTTTTTCCATAAGGATAATTCTGAATCATTGAGTTGTAAATTCAATTATTATATGATATTTATTTTCTATTTTCGTGTTTGTCAGTCTCGAAAAGTACTATTAATATTTCCCCAACTATGATATATACTTATATTTATATTAATAATAATCTGACTAAATATAAAAATACGATTAGTTTTATTTATGTATAAGTCGAGGAACAGCATTGTAGAACATCCATACGTAATCAGCGGATCGTTAGTAATCGTTCATCTTACCGACGTTTGATAAATATACACTTTTCCATTTTTTACTTTAATATTCAAGAAAAAAAATTGTATTGTTCTTTTTAGAAGGTTTATATTATATGAAGAATTTGTGAAATGTGTGTGTATATATATATATATACATACAGTGTCCCACGAAGAAACTGAGAAACTTTCAAGACATGTTCTACAAGTAAAAATAATGAAAAAAATTAAAAATTAAAAGATAGGTCGGGAAAGCTGTATTTTCAAATTATGGCTAACGAAAGATTTCTCCCGGATTTTCAGCTCTTCTAAGAAAAAGAAGCCCTAATGTAATTTTAGGGATCCAAATTAAGGAATAACATTGGTGGTTTCGTATGTAATTTGAGCTGGGAAATTAAAAAAAAAAAAAAAAAAAAAAAAAAAAACAGATCCTAGAATTGTAAATCTTTTATTTTTTTTTAACCTCCTCCGGACCACCGTTAGGTATTACTTCAGAGGATGATTTATAGCGTGTGAAAATGCTGTGCCTGACCGGGATTCGAACCCCGGACCTCCGGATGAAAGGTTAAGAATTGTAAGTCTGTTAGTTTTTAAGATAATCGACGTAAAATACACCGATAGACATTATTAAAATTCGGTATCAAAAGACATTTTTATTTTTTTTTTAGTTTTATAGTATATCTTTGTTAAATGGTTAATAAATGCGGAAGATTTAGTTACAAAACTGTAGAAAATTTAACTTGTGAGAAAATTAATGTAAATACACCTAATAAAAAGTATAAAAGGCGAAATAAGATAGATGTAGATAGAATAGAAGGTTGATACCGGTGTTCTTTGTTAGTTATTCTTTACTCTTTTTCTGTTTATCCTCCGGAACTACCGTAAGGTATTACTTCAGAGGATGAATGAGGATGATATGTATGAATGT
>JAAAKQ030105060.1:0-14255 GCA_010016005.3 Zanna intricata
TTCAGGGCTCCCATGCACCGATATACATGGGCACCTTACTACATGCTTGCCATCGCAGGGGGCATGCGGACAGCGGAAGGGCCTCTGTCACACCTGCAATATTTTTTTAATTCCAATCATTCGACTTCTTCCATAAACTTTTAAATAATCTCGATAGCTTATCTGAACATTTTAATAGTCCTTCAGTTATCCAAGAACCAATTTATTTTTTGCATTTTAGAACTCTTATTATGTATTTTTTATAAACATTGTTAAAAGCAATATTCTTAGCCCGACATTCATTTTTTATGAATGGACATTAATCTAATATCGTTTTTATGTAAAGAATTTTGATGGAAAATTTTTCATTCTTTATCAACGAACCGCTTCTAAAAAATAAAAAAAAAAAAATTAAACAGATTAATTTTAAAACTTTTATATTCAATAATTTTGTACTTTGTAATGCTGGAAAGTTATTCTCACGGTTTTCCTTCCAAGCATTGCTAGGTTATTTACTTATTCTTTTTTTAAATTGTTATAAATATAGTTTATATTGTATTGTTATAAGTATAGTTTATATTGTAACCTACAGTTTCTGACGACACAATTTACACAACTTTTAATTATATTCTGAACTAATAACGTAGTGAAGTATTTATTTACACCGTAACATCGGTTTTGGACACGAATATAACTGTTTCTACTCTCCTTTAACCTAGTGTTTTGTGCGGGTTTTCTGTTACAGGTTCACTTTATTACAGTACACTGATAACTCATTATTGTCTAAACTTAGTGTGTAATAAAACGAAATTAAAATTCTTTATTAAGTTGTAACTTTATCTATTTATTTTATTTTACTTAAATAATTGCTCTGCAGTTTAGTTACATTAATTAAAATCGCCCTCAATAATAGTCATTATATTAAGTAGGTGTAAACTGTTGACCTTGTTTTTAATCATAACATAACGTACGAAAACTCGTTTCATATTACAATAAACAAAAAAAAAGTTGTTTAATGGAATAGAACCATATATGTATATGCTATATAAGGTTGTTTTGTTCTATTTTATAATTTATTATAAGCTAATCGCAATTTTATTTTAATGCATTTACACTAGAGGCGATATAGATATAGAATAGGACTGCAATTTTAAAAAACCTGGCTCTAACACTTTAGTAACAGTAATATTAGTATTATGGACATACAAAGTCGGTCAGATATCAAAGAATCTAAATTGTAGAATGAGTTTCATTTAGAATGTTTATTTATTGATGTAATTGCATTTAAAATGCAGTTTCTAAGTTTTACTCAATGCAACATACTGCAGGGCAATAGTTTTACACGGTTGCGGTTTGTTTTAAATATTACTTTTAAATATTACCATAATTATTATAAAACCTGTTTAACGTTATTTGGATATAAAAACGTTGTAAATGGCTAAACCAGTAATGGTAGTATTAAAACATAGAAAAAATAATATGGCTGCACTAACAGATATATAAAACATAAATAAATTATAGTTGCTGCAAAACTGTATTTAATTATTATGCAATAAATACTTTATATTTCGTTCCATTTATATATTTATATTTGAATTTTATTTCATTAATAATTCATTAATTAATAAAGAAAAAAAAATTTTTGTTTAAAATTAAAATAAGATTTCAATACCGAGTAGAATAAAACATCTTAATTTCCATTTTTTTAGATTAAATATTTTTAAATATAATTTTTATATTAATAGCTATTTGCATGTATTTTATTTTTTCATTATAAATCTCTGTCGTATTGTTTATTCTATTCTTTACTCACTAATATTATTAAAGTACTCGTAAACATCTCTCCTTGTAATAATATTGGAATTCAAATTCTCTCATTCAGTTCTCTAATTATATTTTAGTAAATAATTATTTTATGGTTAAACTATTTCACTAAAATTATTTGACATTTTATAACTTTTTTTTTTGAATGAGAAATTTTTTGAATAATTTTTCACAAATCTTTATTAAAAAAAATCAGTTTTTGTTTAAATCAAAATATTAATTTTTTGACTAATTTTTTCAAAATCATTATTAAAAAAATCTGTTTCTTTAATTCAAAATATTTTAATCTTTGTATTCTCCTTATTTTTCATAATAAACAACAGAAGGCAATCTTTTTATTACATTATGGTTAATTTATGTTGCACCAATTATATCAGTGAAAATCGTCGTTTGCTTTTAGTGATCTTTGATATCAGACAAAATTTTAAATCCTTTTTATTCAACTTTGTTTTATTCTTAATCTTATTTTGTCATTTTTTGCAGTTTTTTCCGTTTTTATATCGGGTAATTTATTTCTTTCTTTCCCTCTATTCTTGAGCTTCATTCATTACGTCTTCAGTAATACGATTTTTTCCTCCTTCTTGGCATGCTACTCACTCTTACTTTCATTTCCACATTTACATATTTACCTTTCGATATAAATTCCTTCAAATTATTACTACATTATAAGTAAATTTATGGATTGATATAAGTATGAACATCTCAAAATATATCATTTTATTTTTACAACTTTCTATTAACTATCATTTTTATGGTTTGTTTAGACTACCATCTTCTTTGCATAAATAATAATTATAATTTCATTTATACTTATGTATTTTAATAAAATCTTTTTTACTCATATTCTTATACGAACTCATTTTACGAATCTAAATTGGCGTTCCTACCTGCAATATAATTTGTTCGAACGATTGTATTTTTCCAATATGTTTATTTAAAATAATTTTTTTTCTATTTTATGTAGTCATGTTTTCTGTAATTTGTTTAATATGAGGTTACCGCTGATCTGAAAACTAAAAACAACAAAAAAAGCAATCTATCTCATAAAACATTCATCATCATCATCATCGTCCCCGAAGGGCCGTTAGGTTATTTTGGCATTCCGACGTAAACGCTATCAAGGTGTACAAATATCTCGCTTGTCTTCTGAATGGTAAGTATGTAGAAATTTTGAGATACTTCCGTTGCATATTCTCTACACATTTTTTCGCCATTTATTCCTACCAGTATATAATTCGATATTTATCCCTCAATATTCAATTCTTGGCTTATATACTTGTTTCTGACTCTGTTACCATGTCTAACGTCATTAACAGTAGTCAAACACCTCCCGTTGATAATCTGAATCCCACTGTCTTTGCTCCTTGTATACGTTAATGCTTGATGGTAATATATCAGCGAGGCTGCATCCTAGTTGATGTAGGGGAGGGAATTAGTTTTCCCCTACAAGCCCTTACACTGCTTTTCTTAAACAAGGCAGAATTTGTTATCAGATGCCTCTAAAACGAGTGAAGAGACTTTCTAAAATGAGTGAAGGTGCTTTTATTTAAATTTGAGAATTTTAAAGTAATTAATCTTTTATGGCATTAATCAACTTCACTCATCCGGAGTAAAGATAAGTCTACCTTCCAACGGATTGTGGATAGCAAAATACTATCCACAATCCCACAGTCTTCAAAAACTCTCAACTTTGCATTGAACAAATGTTTTAGGTGAAGATTATTTATCTTCTTTACGGTATCTTTGTGGGTATATTTTCCTTTCGTCATGATGCATCTTTTATTAACTGCATATATATTAATAAGATCCTCAATTGATGGACGTAAATTAGAAATAGTATGGGGTAAGACAGACTAATACGGTTTGCCTAATTCCGCCTAAGAAAATTATTGAAATTTTTAATCCAAATTTCATCGTTATACTTCTATCTTTAACCTCAATGTACTGCTTCTTCTTCTTATTATTATTTACATAAGACACTTGTTGACCAGTTAAATACATTATCATCTTTAACTTAATAATTATACTGCAAATATTTATATTTATTTACTAGTATATTTGCGAAATCACTCAATTTAAACTTTTAAAAAAAAGGAAATTTAAAATACCTTAAAAAAGTTATTTAGATATTTTAATACTTTAAGAATGATGGAATATATATAATTATACACATCAAATTCAAAAAATAAAATCCTAGCAGTAAGACCAGCAGTAAGAAATAGTCATAAAAATAAATGTCTATCGTAAAAATATTTATATTTTATGTGAAAAAGCTCTTTTGTCGCCTTCTAAATAATATTGAGTTATTGTATTATCAATATAGATGTAAACGTAAATTAAACAGTTTTTAAGTGTTCGTTTCCAATACCATCGTATTGTTAGTGATAATCTAGTAATTGAAATAGTAACTGAGAAATTATCTTTCTATTTCCTTAAACTGATGCGGGATTAAAGTTTTTTTTTATAATACGAGAAGGGAGATGAAATTACAAAAGAATTTTATATAGCGTTAGATTTAAACTCAAAAGAAATTGTAAAACAATTTGTTAAATGACAGCATACTGATATCACCGGTGTGAACAAATAATATTCTTGTTGTAGCCTACTAGTGGTTTCCGCCAACATTATATAATTACAGCATTGCGTGTTTGAAAAGAAAAGGCTCTATTAATTTCAAACAAAATTTGTTGATTGCTACCATTAGCCAGTTGTTAGCTTCGAATTTGACTATAGTAGTGGTAGTCTGGCATAGTGTCTAGCATAATCAGACTGACATGCAATACTATATAACAACGTAGGAAAATTAATAGATATTCGTGGTAGAATTGAAATATTTTCACAGCACCATGTTTTGGTGCTGATATCTTGTCTAGTATTAGTTAAAAACTTAATATTATAATTACATTTTATTTCTTCTATCAGATCTTTCAAATGAACAAAAATGTATAATAATAATTTTCTTATAAAATTTATAGTTTATTTATTATAGGCTATATTTTTAATACCAGTATTGTTTACTTCGAAATAAAAGCTAAATAATCTTAACAATATTGTATTTGTTATTAAAAACAAAAAAGATATAAATTAAAAACATAATAACAGTTTTAATTTATATTTTTCTGTTAAACTTTTAGATTCTTTACGTTTCAGAATCTCTGTTAGGTTAGGGCAATATATGTATGTATAGTATATAAATACATGGTATGTAAGGAGAATCTTCCTAAATTTAACAGGAGTATTCATGTGATTAAAATAATTTTTTTAAATCCAAAAAAACTGGTTTGAAAATGGTTTGTTTACTACCTATTTTTTTATTTTGCATCGGAAAAAAAATTATTATTTTCTCAAAGTATCGTATATAAATAAACTTGTTTACTGAATATCATTACAAAGATCATTTACAATACGTAGATTGGGTTATGATGAGCAGTCACTGTATTGAAAAAAATCAAAATTTTAAATTAGTAAATATGTAGAACTAGATCAGTTCTGTTAATGTTACAATCATCAGTTGAGTGAGTGTGTAGGAAA
This sequence comes from Zanna intricata, assembly GCA_010016005.3. Taxonomy (NCBI): domain Eukaryota; kingdom Metazoa; phylum Arthropoda; class Insecta; order Hemiptera; family Fulgoridae; genus Zanna; species Zanna intricata. The sequence continues at coordinate 5,335 of JAAAKQ030105060.1, forward strand.
TAATGTCGTTTTAAATTAATAGAATAATTTTTAAAAAAATATTTTTTTTATTTGTTTTATTTATTATAGATGCAGGTTTTTTTATTTAAAAATTTTTTTAAAATGTATTTTATAAATTGTTTTTTCTGTTCTGTTCATGTAAATATTTTATTAATTTTTAATAACTAATAATGATTTTTTAACATTTGAAATATGTTTTTATCTTTTTGGAATCATTTATTGAGTCAACACTTTATAATTTTATATCTTTATCTGTTTAGCCTCCGGAAATATCGTAAAATATTACTTCAGAGGAAGAATGAGGATGATGTGTATGTATGTGAATGATTGTACAAGACAACACTACACTTGTCATCATAGAGATAAAATTAGAAGTGTAGTGTTGTCTTGTACAATCATTCACATACATACACATCATCCTCATTCTTCCTCTGATGTAATATTTTACGATATTTCCGGAGGCTAAACAGATAAAGATATAAAATTAGAAAGTATTGACTCAATAAATGATTCCAAAAAGATAAAAACATATTTCAAATGTTAAAAAATCATTATTAGTTATTAAAAATTAATACTAATCCTAAGAATTCTCACTATTACAACTACTATAGTTGTTATTTTAGCGTGTTATACTTCAATTACTATTTATTGTTAGTATTAGTTATTATTATTATTTAAATTATGACAATAATTTAAATAAATTTATTGGCCTTGATTTTCCAAACAACTGATTAATCTCATCGTTTTATTATTGTTCCATCATATCGTTCACAAATGGCATTTAATCAAAAATGAATATTTTGTGTAACATGATATTTAAGAAAAATCCTGCTAAATTTAATAGGTTGCTAAATTAATGTTGAGCCTGTGATTAAACTAATTTTTTTTTTCTTATAAAATTGTTTCAGTAAAATTCTTTGTTTTCAAGATATGACCAACAAATAATTTTAACTCATTACTGGCTGGACAGATAAAAATATGTGATATTACATTTAAGTGAACATGATTTTATAAATTGTATGATCTTAGATGTAATGTTGTATGAAAAATTTAAAAGGTATAATATCAATGTTTTGCACTGAATACATGAAATATCAAAAAGTATTAAACGTAAAATTAAAAAGTTAAAAATTAAAAATAGAAAATGTAAAATTTCATATTAAAAAAAGCTATAAAAATATGAAAAAATTATATCTAGGAAAACGATCAGCTTATTTTTTAATTTTTTTTTTATTTTTTATTGAAACTGTATCATCTTTTACTGTCTTGGCACATGTTATGTTTATAAATATATATATTTTACGTGAATTTATTCAAATTTAACATGAGATTCCTTTAGAATCTCACTACTTTATGAGAGATGTAGAAAATTTTTGATATTTTTTAATTTTTTTTTTTAGAAAAAGAAAAAAACCATTATTAGGCTAATTAGTTGTAAAGTTTAAACAGTCAATCAAAAATTATAAAAATTTGTAATTTTTATTTGTTTGTGTACCGAAATGAAACGACTGGCACTAGATAGGGAATCTTGGAAAGCTGCATCAAACCGGTCAAATGACTGAAGACAAAAAAAATTTGTGTGTGTGTTGTCTGTTCAATTTTATTTTAGAGTTGAACAGTTAAATATATAAAAAAATATTTAATTTGTGTAAATAATACATGTCAAATACTAATGCTAATAATAATTATATTATACGGGCAATAAATAAAGTCTGATAATAAAAAATAACTTAAGGGCAATTTTCAAGTATTTTTGGATACTGTTACTGCTTTTGCTTATCTTTGAATCAGAAATAATATGAACTCGTTAATTTCTTTGCAAAAAATTAAACTATGTAGGTGGAAAGCATTTATTTTTATGTCGAAAACGAAATGAAGATAAATACTTAAAATTTGACATCTAAATCGCTTTAAGGTTTATTCAGTATTACATCGATATTTCTCATCTTTATGTAATACGACTATGGATCTTTATGGAATACGTCTAAAGATGTTGGGTTATAAACTTGCGAGCAAAAAGTATGTTGATTAGATGAGTTAATAATGGAATGTTTACTTTTAAACGATAAATTTTTGAAGCCGGAACTGGTTATTACTCATAAACCGCAACATTTATTATAGTAATGATGATAAACTGACCTTCTGTACAAGAAAAATTTTAACTTGTTCTATTGTACAAGATTTGCTGCCTTTTTTCACCACATCCATTTATTTTATTCTACATTAATTTACATTATTATATAACCTTTAAATTTCTTAATTTTTGCTTATGATTTAGTGTATCTATTGTTATTCTAAAAAACAAATAGAACTGTAGAAAGCGATTTTTACTGATTTCAAATTTAAAAATAAACTACGAATACTATTAAATCTGTTTAATAATTTCGTAATGAACTATTCAGTTTAAAAAAAAAAATCGAAGTATAAAGAAGGGATCTGCAGAATATTTCTTTTAGAGAAATAATTTACTCGTTTAGTTACGTCTCAATTTATCTTACTTCAGGTGAACCAAAAGAAAAAGTCTGAAGGGAATTGAATCAGTTGTCTAGGAGGAGGTCATGGTCCACAAGAGATTATAATTATTTTTCCCGAACCAATCTATGAACTTTAATACAGCATCAAGAGACTATTTTATTTCTATAGTTTTAAGAATACATATCTTAAACTTTTGTATGCAGTTTCACAGACTGAATTGTAAATTATTAGTACTACTGCAGTATTATTTTGAAATGCAGCATTTTGAGTAAAACGCAGTTGATGTTCTTAATGACGTCAACATTCAAAGTTTCTAAAAATACCTGTATGTTGGGTAAACATTCCATCACAAAAGTAAATTCTTCTTTCTTTCTAAATCGGATATGAGAGAGCGTTAGACGAGTGCATTTTTGATTACAACATTCTGCAAAACTGCAGATAATTTTATATCTACAGAAAATATTGTACGTTGTGCAACATTTTGACCTATGCAGTGCTCGGTTGTTTTGACAAAAATATTTAATACTATCTAGAAGAATGATTCGGTGCTTTCAGCCAATACAATTAAAGTCTGGGTGCAAAATTTAGAAAAAATGTTGAAAAACATTTTTTCTAAATGTTTTTTCAAAATGTTTCTAAATGTTTTTTTAAATGAGATTTGAAAAACAAATCTCTTGATAAACAAAGAAATGTATCTATACTTGAAAATATGACGCAGCTGCAATACTACGAAGAGCAAACTGTTTGCTAGTCGTCATAAATTTTTATTTGGCTTTTTAACAATAGGGTTTCAACCATCTCCATACATAACGACTTAAACAAGCCTTCGTATATGTATATATATATATATTGTCACTGCATGGCTTTCGACGGCACGTGGAACCTTAAAACCTTATGGTGGCTCTGAAAAGGGCAATTGTTATCGTTACCTCTGAGAAGAGCTGTTGGAAGATGGTCTCCGGCGAAATCGACTCGGCTGCAGTCGGGGAGTTGCGGCTCATCCGTTGAAATCCGACCGGGCTATCCCTCAGCGGCGGTTGGGTTCCACTACAGCATGGGAATGGAGACCCCCAGAGCCCTCCAGTATCGGGTTGGCGTTGGTCATCATTCGCTGGCGCGGCCAAGGCGGTTCTCCCCGAGCGATCTAACGCCGCTGGGACGGCTACAAGAGCCGTCCCAGCGAGTCCGGCGAGCTGGAGCGGGAATGGTGCGTCCGCAACCAGCGACTCCCTCGGTGGGCCGGCCAGGTCGCTGCTCCGGCGGGGTGGTCCAGCGTTGAATCTGTCAGGGAACTTCTTCCATCTTCTTCTTCTTCTCTGAGGTCTTCCTTAAGCGGTGGTTTATGGTGAAGCGAAGTTTTACGCTAGGAAGCCCTCATTTATTAGAGTCTGCAGTGGTGGGGCAGCATCGCTATGGTAGGATATATGACCGAGCAGATAGCTGTGTCGTGGGAGTGCCGCCTGTGAACGCGCGTAAGTATAGAGCACTCTCTCTGACATTTTCTCGTCCTACCTTTCGCCGAGTTGAAGGCATGTGGTAACAATTTATATATTTAAAATTAAATCAGTGAATTTATTACTTTAATACAATCGGTATCGGCGACATCATTAATAACACGAGTCGATTTAATTGTATGTCTTTTGCAACCTATACAATTTAACATGTGAATAAGGAAAACTTCCAGTGTCGACACAAACGACAAATGAAATGTATCAAGAAAAAAATAAAAAATAAATAAAACGAATAACTAGCTCAGAAAGTTAATTTAAATTTTGTTAAATGTTGCAACAGGTGCTATATTAAAAATATTTTATTTTTTAATAATCAATAGAAAAACAGCTGTAAAATATTGAGTTTCAGGCCAAAGTTTGAAACAGTTGAAAATATAATAAAAACTATACGTAGAATGAAGAAATTCCCAGAGAGGACTGAAATTTGATCCGAGAAACAGAATCTTTTAAGAACTATTCTTCTCTATTTCAAATAATATTTTCATTACATTTGAAAAATCTGATTTTTTAGGAACAAATTTTAATCCAAAATTTTATTATAATCTATTCTGTTATTAAAAGTATTAGTTGGGTGATTGATTCAGTCTGAATAACGTGAATTATCTCAAGTCATAGAACTTTTCCAAAAAGTTTTTCAGTTTATTATTTTATCTTTATTCATAATGTTTTTTCCAAGGACTGTAACTTATCAGCCTGTGCTCTTCTCTACATTGCATAATATATATTTTCATTTATACCTCTTTACAATGTACTTTTATTCTTAATAGACTTAGAAAATGTAACTAAGATTCATTGTCAGGTAGAAAAGGGTATTCAATGCCGATCTAAATTAATTCAACTAATGATATTAAAATCTGGCCTGCTGGAATAAAGAACGTGTAGAATAAAATAATAGTAAGAAATCCACTGCATCAATATAATCGTTATTGTATCATAAATGATACAATAGTGTCTGTGAGAACGAAGTTTAACATTGTACCGCATTATACCCGGTTGTGTGTATTATTGTATGACGGTCCATTAGTAGGCGTATGCATTGGAGTTTATATATGTATATATAATGTCAATGTATACCATTGACACTGAGTAGTGACTGACTTCGTATGTTATAAAGAGAGGGAGTTAAACTGAGTGGGTCTATTTGTGTGTGATTGGCTGGTTGTGCGTATACATGTATTTATGTAGGTATATACACAGCAAGCAAACTAAAGTCGGATCGTTAATCAAATCAAAATGCAGGTGGCCTGTGAAAACAAACCTGTACACTATATATATACGTGGTTCAGTATAATATATTATGTGTAATCTACTGTACAGTTGGCTGGCGTTCTATTTATAATAGACTGAAACCATGAGAAGGAATAATATTTGTGACACCGGTTTAAAATGGTACCTTTAAAAAAATTATTAATTTTTTTTTCTTTTTTTTAATTTCATTACTTCATTAATTTTCGATTAAAAATTGCTTATATTTAATAAAATGAATCGTAGTATCAATTAATAAAAAACAAAATTAAAATTTTTTAGTGTATAAAATTTTATAATAGGACCTCATTTTAAAACATTTTTATTTTATACATTTTTTTCATTGTTCGGCTAATTAACAGTGATCATTTATTTCTCAGAATTCTTTAAAAATACTTACTGTCGATTCTTCTGATAAAGTGATGTAAAACGAATGTAACGGTACCAAAATTTAAATATTGATTTTTTTTTTAATTCAGAGTTATTAATTAATCGGTAATAAAGTCCTACATTAAAAAATAATAAAGCGTCTTAGTAATAATGTATTAAAAATTCAACGAGCTCAAATATCTGTTGAAAATTTTTTTCAAAAAAAAATACAAGTGTATGCCTTTACACTGAGAGCGGTATAGTCTTTGGCAGATGGTTAAATTGAAGAATTATATAAATTTGATAAAAAACTTCATGATAAATTATAACAACTTTCTCCTAATAGGGATGTTTGTCAAAGAAATTGACCAGTATTATTTAATACAAATTTTTGAGTTAACGATTAACCATAAATACTATTATCGCATATTAAATACATATACATACTTAGCATATATCATAGCATACATATATAAATAAACTACCTATATATTAAAAATTTATATGAATATACACAACTGCATTAATTGGAATCACATTGATCGAAGAAATCGCAAGAGTCTACTGAAAAAAAAAAACAAAAAAAAAGAATCCAAAACATTATTAAAAAATATATTGATAGACAAAACAGCAACATAAGTTCACAGAAAAAATAGAAGCGCGTTAGGCTCCTCACTAAGCCAGAGCAAAAACGTTTATCATATGTCTGATACCGTATTAGTTCAAGTGTCACTTAGATATCCCACGTTCAGCGCGTGTTGGCGTTTCAGTCGCCAGACATTTTCACTGTTGTCTAGGAGATTAATTGATTGAAACTTCATGGCTGTCTCTATTCGCTGTCTGTAACTTAAAGCAAACCGTGTGATCTTGTCACGAAAATAAGACAATCCAAGATAGTCTCAGGAACGGTCAGCTGGAGACTGTACAAGGCTACACTTCATTTATATTCATACATATCATCCTCTAAGGAAAAAGAAAAAAAGATATTCGTGAATTTCTTTATTCTGAGTGAACCACGATGCCTCTGCTGTGGATCTCCCCAACTTGTTCTGAAAACCGTGAAATCACAACATTACGTTTGCAAGTTGTAGCCCATAGGTGTATGCCATATGTCTAAATCGGGTTTAGAATCACTTTGTATATCAAAAATTTTTTTTATAATATTAGATTTGATATTTTTTTTAGAATTTTTAAAAATAATTTTTGCGTTACATCTTTGAGAACATTTTGAAGCTAAATTGCTCGTTCCGGTAGAAAATCATGAGGGTCTTATTTTTTCTCCCGATTTTTGTTGGTTTGACTCATCATAACCGTTTTTCACGAATTTATACCAGGGTATTTGGCGTTAAATTTGTCTGAGCACCTGCCTCATCGTTGGCGAAGAGATTTGCAATGACTGCTGGTTGTAAGTCCCTGTGACAAGCAAAGGGAGCTTTTTAATTTCCCTTAGTCCAGCTTGCGCTCCTCGGAACGAGAGCTGTGATCAGTGGTTGCGTGTTGGTCTCGATCAACAAGTACTCGATCCAGTAGCGGCGAAAAGGTGCAGAGAGCGACAGGAAAATACAGAAGGTCCTCGGCTGCCCTTAGTTCGCTGCGGGTAGTTGTCGCATTTGTGAGTTCGCCCAATTGAGTATAGTAGGAGTAGGAGTAGAGTAGGAGTAGGAGGAATACAGCGAGTATTAGTTGGTAGTTGGCTAGGGCAGGTCCGGCCACTTCACTATGGCAGCTAGTGAGAATCCACCTGTGGGTAGGAGGACAGGTCGGCGGAGGAGTCTGGGCTTACGGACCCCCCCCTTTCGGAGGACGAGGTTATCGTTAAAGGTGTAGGAACTTCCACCCAGACTGTGCAGAGTCTTAAAATAAGTCCAGCTATTGATGAGTTTTGTCGGGCTCAGGGCAAACCGGGTAGTTCGGTTCCATTGGCTCTCGAAGTTAAAGCCGGTTCGAGAACTTATTCGATTGCGTGGGCAATCCACGGAATGTTAGCAGTAATACACGGGGTAGGGTGTTGCCCCGACTCAGGTTCCTGTAGGAGGCTTTTGCAGCCATTGCGAAGGAATATGAAAGTTTGGCCTCCAAGCCGCAGGAGGTTAAGGTTGTTGAGAGACCGATTGTACAGCCTGTTGTGAAGACAGTTGAGCGGTCCGCTCCATCGCAGCAACTAAAGAAAAGGTACGCTGATGTGGTGAAGCGTGTCAGGGAGGCCAGTGCGGCCCGTAAACCAGAGGTAGTCTTCGTGAACCATGCGGAGGGCCCGACTGTGACCAGCAGTCAGGTGAAGAAGGACTTGCAGGTCGCCCTTAAGGAGAGCAAGGGCAAGTTGAAAATTTGTAACATCAAAGAAACCCGCAAGGGTTTGATGGTGGTAGCGGATGATAGAGAGACGCTTAAGGTGATCTCTGAGTCCACTGCTGTCAAGAAGTTGCCTGTTTCGGTGGATCCACAGCGGGAAAGGCGACCGCATGTGATTGTATATGATATTAATCGAGGGCTCTCTGATGAGGAGGTTATGAAATGTGTCAGAAACAGAACACGAGCCTTGACGAGGTGGCCTTTGGGCGTGCTTGTCGGCTTGTTTTCAAGACAGGCAGGCGAGACACAGGGACATACCATGGGGTCTTTGAGGTGGACCCGGGTTTGTTCGAGAAATTTGTGACTGCTGGTCGATTATATGTTGATTTCGGCTCCTGTCGTGTGAAGGAGTTTATTGACATTCAGCGCTGTTTTAAGTTCTGTAGGTTTGGCCACAGGGTTAAGTTTTGCCCTAATAAGGAAGTGTGTTCTCACTGCAGTGAGGAAGGCCACAAGCGCGAGGCGTGTCCACGTAGGACGGAAGCTCCGACGTGTGTGAACTGCAAGCGATTGCGCAAGCAATGTGGGCACTCGGTTACGAGCAAAGGGTTTTCCTTGCCATATGAGGGCCGTGGAAATGTATTTCCGCTCTTTGCATGGTTAAATTCGGCCACGTTAATGCCCAGGGTGCCTATGTCGTAATGGCGAAGTTAGGTGAGGTAGCTGAACGTCGTAGCTTAGATGTGATATTGCTGCAGCACCTGCGTGTTATACATGGTGATCTGCCAGGTTTCGGTGGATGGAATAAGTTTTATGTCGGTTCAGATAGCATGTCCGTAGTCCTGTGCAGGAGGGATTTGGATACTGTCTTTGTGAAGCAGGCATCGGATACTATGGTTCTTGCATAGGAAGGCGGACTGGCCCAAGTTTTCTCGCCTCTTGGGGGCTAAGCTTTTGGTTTGCTGGCATTTCTCCCGCCACCACCCCATTCGGTCGCCCTAGAGCATAAGACCGAATGTCTGTGCCACG